>JABUQX010057063.1:0-7500 GCA_015478945.1 Trachelipus rathkii | reverse complement strand
TGACGGATGATAGTCGGTTTGTTAAGCGGATGTATAGTGGTGCGTGTGCTGGGAGTCGACCGGCCATGATGCCGAAAAAAAAGTGGATTGAGTCAGTAAAAGAATGTCTGAAGGAAAGGAATGTGAGTGTTGCAGAGGAGAGAAGAAAGGTGAATATTAGGAGTGAATGGCGTTCTTTTGTGAAGGGGTATGGTTGTGTGCCTGGTCCAAGAGACGAACCCTACATTGACGAGATACCACAGTGAGGGTCAGTCGCAGTCTTGTGAAGTCCTAGGATGGATTTTTTTTATGACTGTGACGAGCTTTCACTTAAGGGTCTAAAGGGGATGGTAGTGGGGGAAGACTTTCCTTTCTACTTACGTCATATACTTCAACTGACTTTTCTGTTTCCTTTGTTTGTTGAGCACCTCACCCCCAATCTGATATTCGGGTAACTCAATAAAAACAGGTCGCGCGCACTTTTTGTGATATCTCCTACAATCTAATCTCCCTTACCTCAATGGAAATGCGAGCAAAGAATATTCTGCGTCAAACATTTACTACAAGACATGCTCGTTCAAGAAATCATTAAACTTTCATGCATCAGTTCGAATGTAAGAAGGTCCCCTCCAAAAGCAAAATTCTGAATCCACTCAGGACGTCCCAGGAACAAGTCAGTTCAGCAAAGTCCGAGACGCTCTGTTTGCAAGCGAAATCAATCCCTCGGTATATCCCGTGAAACTTGCATCAGAGTACTAGTAAACGATATAAGGGCTTACCCACACAAAATACAGAAGAAGCAGACCCTTACAGCCTTAGACAAACAGCAGAGAAAAGCTATGACAGTCAAGTTACTGGATGAGATCCAATAGAGCCTAGATTTCCTTAACCTCCTTACTACCTCAGATAAAGCCCACTTCCATCTTGAAGGAAAGGTGAACACAAAGACCTCCAAACCCAATGAAATAGCCACTGAGCCCCTACATTCCCTTAAAGCACAGTATGGGCTGCAATTATGGCCAGAGGCATCACCGGACCATTCTTCTTCGAGGAATATGTCGCGACAATTTCAGTCACCAAAGAAAGGTATGTTGAGGTGCTCAAAATTTTCGAGAGTGGGTTACAGACACTATCCGTCGCTTATGAGAAAGCTCTGATTCCAGAAATATGGAACAAGCTCTCGCACTTCAAACCTGTCCTGAGATTGGAGTGAAAAGAACTTTGGAGGCCGCCCTGACGGCTGTCGATCAGTCTCAAAGACTGATTTTGTGTGGGCACCTCACAGCCAAGACCTTAGCCCCTTTGATTTCTTTCTTTGAGGCTATCTCTAAGACTGAGTGCACGCAGGAAGACCCAGGACCAGCACTGAGCTCAAAGAAGCCATCAAAAAGGAGATAAGAGCCATTCCTTGGTCTGTTTGTAAGGACGTCTTGGACCACTTTGAGCTGCGCCTCAAGAAATTCACAGCTGAATGGAGGTCATCTCAAATACATGCTCTAGAATGAAGAAGTTACCCTGTATAATCAAATATATACAAATAGCAACATTATATTTAGTATTTTTATCATCATATTAATTTATAAATTTTTACCATAAGCCAAGGATCACTAGAGGCGCATTGAGCCCAGAAATGCCTGGCCTCCTCACATGAGCGAAAAGACGACGGATTCAATTGACTCAGTTGTGGAATTACGCAAAGAAATATGATCAAATAAGGCTCGCCTTTCATGAGGTTATGCTGAGAATGATCTATATCTATCTATCTATCTATCTATCTATCTATCTATCTATCTATCTATCTATCCTATCGTATCTTACATATTATATATATATAATTATATAAATATAATATTATATATATTATATATATATATATATATATATATCATACCTAATATATATATATTTATAGGTATATATATATATATATATGATTGAATATACCCGATAATTATTTTTTTGAAATTTATACTTATGTTTTATTATATTAAAGAGTTTTTAAATAATATATAATAGAGTTTAATTACTTAATGATTGAATAAATAAATCAATATTTAATATATATATAGTATAATATAATTAAAATATTATACTACTAATATATGTAATGCGTTAATCCTATATATATATATAATACATAATATTATATAGATTATAGTATAGATAAAAGAATGATATTATAATTGATTGATATATCGAATGTTATATACAAGAGAGAGGTCTTATGTATATAAGGTGTTAAATACGTTAAATAGAATATTATATATATATATATGTTATATTTAGTAATATAATAATAATAATGAATTATTTATATCTATCTTAATTTTTATGTGTTGTTTCTTCATTGAGTTCTGTTCTTGATGAATTTTATGATATTTCTTGATTTTTTGACTCTTGGATCTTTCTTCTTGAGTCATTCGTATTTTCAGGTGGTATTATACATTTCATAACTAAGTACTCTTTTTACACAATCAATAAATTATTAATAATAATATAATCCAATATGATATCTATATATATATAGATATTATATATTACGTATTAATCATAGGTAAATACACTAAATATATAATATAATAACAAGTGTATATAGATTAACTTAATAATTATATAATCTATATTATAATATAATATTTATATATACTATATAATATTAATATGATTATTATTTATATATTTATATATATTTATATAATATATATATAATAATATTTTATCTATTAATAATAATATATATATTTATATATTATATATATAATTATATATTATATATAATATATATAAATATTATTATTATAATATATTTATAATAAAATATTATTATATTATATATATAAATATTTATATTATATAATATTATATAATTTTATATGTATATAAAATATATTAATAATATATATATTTATATTATTAAATATATATATTTATATAATAAAATTGATAATAGGTGTATATATTAATATATAATATTATATATATATATAAATTTATAATATATATTAATTAATGATATATCTAAATATATATATATACTTATATATATATATATAATTTAATATTAATATATAGTATATATTATTATAATATTATAATAATATTATAAAATTTAATAAAGAAGATAAATGTGTATATATTGATATATATTAATATATATATATATAATATATATAATATATATATATATTAGATATATTTAATATATATATATATTGCATATATATATAATATATATATATATACTCAGTTAATATATATATCTTAAGATAGCTATACTTTATAGCATTTGGGCAAATTGACTGAAATTCGTCAAATTACTAAATTATAATTTAAGCTTAAGATGACGGGACCCTTACAAGTAACTTATATATACGGTTACTACTCAGCAATGATATGTATTATACTTATGTAGTTTAATTATAATGAGTAGAATATATTATAAAATAGTTAGCATACGATAATATATTAGTAATTTCATCTATCACTCTCCTGTAGTGCTTTGGCTTCGTTAACACATTGCATATATATTATCGGTACTAGTTATATATATATGTATACTATCTATCAATCCCTTTCCTTAGTATTTAGTATAGATAATACTCTAGCTCATATATATATAATATTACTTATAGTAGTATATATTATATGATATTCAAGTATATAAGACTTATATATATATATAGTATGTAGTATATATAATATAGTTATAATATTTAGTTATATATAATATTATAATATATATATATAATATATATATATATATATATATAATATTATAAAATATATAATAATATATATATATACTCACGTTTAATATATATTATATTATATAGAATATATATTATTTAATTTAGATAATTAATTATATATTATATATATATAATATTATATAATAATAATATAATATATTATAATATATATATATATATATTATATAATATATAATTATATATATATAGTTATACAAGAGCATTATCTTAATTAAGGAATTATGAATCTTTATAACTAGTGTACTGATTTTTTAGAAATAACTTATTAGAATAATATCGATATACAGAAAGCTTAAATGCCTAGAAATTAATATCCAAACATTAAAGAAGAAATTTTATAGTTATTCCGATCTGTGCTAGTGATGATTGCCATATATACGTTACGTATGATCTAACAATCAACATCATTATAAGCATCAAAATTGAACTAGAAGGATATATTAAACTTAATCTGCAAATAGACATTGCGACTCATTAATACTGACGAGCACCGCGTAATGAGAATCTAAATTTGTATATATATCTACATAAATTTTACCATATAAGAGATGTTATTTGACTGTTTACTTTACAAGATAATGATTATTATTACATTTAATTAAATAAAAAATTACAATATTTTTTTCATGGATATGTTCAAGATCCCTTTTACGCTTAAATTAAATAATTATAAGAGAAAATGTTAAAAATATATTCAACATATAATCATAAGACACAATGTCAACAGTGAGAACATTATATATCTGCAAGACGAAGATATAATACAAATGACTGATGAGTACGAGATACGAGATTGATGTAGATGAAATCTAATTTTATATATAAATGTTATATTAGTGCTAAAAGATATGATGGTGATTGCTTAATTATTTGCTCTCTATAGGAGACTTATAAAATAAGAAGAATTTGAAGTCTTAATTAAATACTTGTTAAAGTAAATAAAAATTCCGAAAAGTAGACTATCATTAACTACTTATTAACTAGTAAGGCTAAACAAGTTCACTCGTGATCTTTTAACTATACTTTGACATGCTGTCTCGGGCCACCCAGATCGAACATTCTACGGCTTTCATGCTATACACATTCATATTAATAACTCAGCTCAAGTCTATTGTACAAGTTAATTTATAATTAGATACATATATTTCTGACAGTTGACAACGCAGACAATTTTAATAATAACTTCACTAATATACATCAATATCAATTAATGTAATAATGTTAATAAAAATATTTTATCAACTCTTAATAACAATTACATTAATAATAAATAATAATTATATAGAATAAATAAATTATAAAAAAATAAAATAATACATGTTATAAAATAGATTAATTGTTCATATCAATATGATTTCATAACAAACTCATAAAAAAAGAAATTAATAATTTCATATAATTCAATTTTTCAAGAATTATATAACTATATCAAAATTCAATTGATAAATTACATAATAATCATATATATCATAATAGTGAATAAATCACTATAATAAATAATAGAATATAATCAATACATTTATCTATATATTAATGCTAATTAAATAAATAATTTATACATTAAAAAATAGAGATGGTGGTTTAATATAGATCACTCCTTTCAGAAATGCAAGTGCTTGAAAGCAAAAGCTGGCATTATATTCTGTAGAAGATAGATCGTGGGAAAATAAGGTAATGCATAAATTAAAATTATTCTAAGAGTGATATATAAAGGTGTAAACTATTAAATGTGAGAAGATAAAATGATTTTCTAAAGGGTCTTTGTTAGTAAAGGAAATATACTGTATTAAAAACTTATTATAGTGCTTAATATAAAAAGATTTTGCAATAATAGTTGAAATAATATATATTATAATATATAATAAATAATCAATATGAGGGTATGATATTAATACATGCGTTATATAATAATATAATTATATAGGGAACTCCCAATTAATAAATACAATTACTCAAGATATAAACATAAGTCAACATAGTCGTTACAAGTCGCAGTGAGTAAATAACTGAGAGCATGAGACTCGAGATAAGCTTCATCCTCATGCACTTAGTCATAAATAGATTAGTGATTAATGTTATATAATAGAAGTAAGTACGCTGATAGTATAATATATTAACCTCGATAAATGTAAACTGAAATATCATATGATCATTTAATGGTATACAAAGTAATAATTAGTGTTTCCATGATATTAAAATAGTATATTAATTTATAAGATTACTTTAAATAGAATTAAATATATATTACAAGAAAATATATAACTAATAGATAATAATAATATAATATTATATATATAATTAATAAAAATTGATATATATATATAAACTATAAATTGTAATTAACAGATTTATATTACAACCTAGAATATTATCTATGAATACTTGTAGTAAAACCAAATAGTCTAATAGAATTATCCATAAACCATATCATTATACCCAAAATACCACCATTTTAGTACTCTTAGTATAATTATTATTTAATCATTAATATTAGTACTAATAATAATAATAATAATAAATAATATAATAAAATAATATAATATTAATAATTGATATAATTATATATAATAATAATTAAAATTTAAATAATATAATTACAGATTAAAGGATAAGTATTCAAATTACTAAATAATTAATAATAAATCCAATTTAACATGCAGATCGACATAAAAAATACCTACTTTAAAGATTTTGATTACTGAAATATTAATGAACATGTATAAAATCTAGTAGTAAAATATTAAGTTTTAAACTATGAGTTATAAAAAATATTGAAAATCAGGGAAAAGACTAGACAGGACTTGAATAGATCGCACAATATTATTGCATGTATGTATATGAGAAAACTCTCGGAAGTGATAATAATGATATAATTAATATAATATATAATAATAATAATAATAATAATTAATAATAATAATAATAATAATTTAAATCAATGATAAGAATCTATTATATGCACATTTAAGTTTAATATTAAGTAGTAAAAAACAGTAACAGAATAATCATGATACTATATTATAATTTTCAATTATATAATTATACAGTTCTAAAGGTGATTCTACTAATTGTAAACTCTATTAAGAATTGTATGTTTCATATCATGAATGTATAAAATATAAAGTTTTATAATAAAATTCATTGCAATTCTAGAAATATAATAACCGTATTCAAATATATGACAACTAAAACACATGGAATGGATCGCAATACGTATTTTCACCTATGTAACTAAAAGATATAAATTTAAATGATAATATTATTAATGTGTTAGGAACGGTAGAATGTTAATTTAAGTACTCAGGTGATATCGATAACTGACAATTAATAATTTACCGTAAAATCACCGTCTAGACGATTAATATTTACAGTAGGGATCTATAAATCTATAATAATAATTTATAAATAATTATAATAATGAATAATATATATATATACTCTAAATACTACTCAAAATATATAATAATAATATAATATATATATTATTATATTAATAATACAATATAAAAATATTATAATATAATAATAATATTAATATAATAATTAATTAATATTATATAAAATATATAATAATAATTAATATAATATATAATTAATCATAATATATCACTATAGTATATAAGTACACGACGCTTTCATATATATATCTATCATACACGCTTTGAATCAATAATGGAGAACCATACCACATTTAACACCTTAGCCTAACAGAGGGCTTCAATCATTAATAAACCCTATGTAATTGCTCATC
>JABUQX010057062.1:15000-25005 GCA_015478945.1 Trachelipus rathkii | reverse complement strand
AAAAATTACTGATGGAGGAATCGGGAGGTGCCGTCTCGATGGTCTGACCTGATTTACTGGGTTCGGGTTGTATCATAGAAGGTTGCGACATGTTATGGCGTATGCTGGGTTCTAAGTTGTTTGTGTTCTCTTTTATGGTTTTTGAAAGTTATTGGGGGGCGTGTGTTGATGAAGGGTAGTGTTGGAGGGAGTGAGCTGTGGTTGTGTTGGTTATTTCCATGATATTCATAATTGGTGTGTAATTGGTTTAATGGTTCGAGTGTATTTGTTACAGCGTGTTATGAGGTGTTTAAAGAGACAGTAGAGGGGAAGATAGATATTTCGAATCATGCCTCAGAAAAATCAAAGAAGCCTCATTTACGAGAAATGACAGAGATTTCGATGCTCGGATCTAACTAATTATCGGCGATCTAAAGTCAATAGTTGAACCGTGTATGTTTGTTCAGAATTAAGGCATGGCCGAGGACGTTAAATTTGATGTCTGCCAGCGTGGACATGCAATTGTAATAAGTCCTGTCTAACCCAAGTCATTTTTAATAGCACCCTTTTAATTATAAATACTTTATACAGCTCCATTTGGCGGCTGGCAGTACGCATATAACGGGCACCCCACTAATCTAATTCAGTAAACGCTATGCACCAGGATCGAAGCAACTTCGGTGTTAGTAAATGAAGATTCATTAGTTAGTTTGGTATCCGAAAATAATAACATATTAATGATTTCAAAACCCACATTTTAACTGCTGATGACGATTTTAGTTAAGTTTTGCCAAGAAACTCCCACTACATTATTACCAGATAAGTCACAGGCATTATTTCTTAAATTTAATGATCCAACAGTCTTATATGGAGGAAAAAAACCGTCTTCATCCTAATAGCTAATACAATTCAGTTTTCATGAAGGGGGTGTTCGCCCCTTTATATATTACAAGTTCATATTTTTCAAATTTTTATATAATAAGGTTATGGGGAGTAGCAAGTGTGAATCAGCCTCACCTGCTCTCTCCAGTGACGGATGATGGGGGAGGCAAGGTCGAGCTCCGGTTGGGGGAGACGGCTGACTCATAAGATTGCATGCTCGCTGCTTCAATCGAGTCAAGTGTTATTATAACTCAAAATATAGAAATTACAGAGAGTTTACAAAAACGTTATAAAGCCATGCAGCTATGGTATCTATTCCTAGTTCTACAATCATTAATTATTATTGTATATTGTCGTTACTAATACTCATCATGCCATGATTTACTACATTAAAACGTTACGAGAGATCTAACCACTGACCGACTACCAGTGAGAGGACTCTTGTGGGGGAGGGGTAAGCCACTAAGGCAATCTCCCCCTCTGTACTCTGATCAATTTTACAAAGTCATATTCCTTACTCCATTTAATCTTTACATATAATTAACGACTATCAAATTAGACCATCGACGTAAATGAACAGTATGAAGATATGAAAATGGCACTATTACTATTAAAGTTAAAATGAAGAGAGAAGTTAGGAATTATAAGAAGACTATTATATCAAAACACGTGGTCAAATTTTAATTATAAATTATATTTGTTAAAAATTATATAATTTTTTATATACCGATGGATGGATGTATCTATTATAGTCAACAATTGTCCTATTGATAGTGTACTATAATGTACTTACCATTAAAGCCATAGGAATTAAGTTTTCGCGGTCACCTCAAATTACTTATAATCTCTTTACCAAACTAACCTTTTAAGTTTAGATTGGTGTTTCACTTTCAAGACTATTGAGGATCAAAGCAGTGTGCTAGGTTTCGTGATTTGCAAGGGCACTTAACAATTTGACTAGTTCATATAAACATTCGATGCTTCCTATACATTGATGACAAACATTTACTATCCTCATCAATTATACTTCCCACAACATATTTAACATCCATCTTGGCCCGGGTAGTCGTGTCTCACGAGTAGCCCTCGCATTCCTGCCTTTTTAATGTTGGAGTTCTGTTTGTGGGGTGGGAAGTTCGCCGGGGAATTGTGATATTAGAGGCGTACAGTTGAATATCGACTTCACATGCTAATATGATCTATGATACGATTTATCTATGGAACATCACAAAGCCCTTTCAGTGCTTAGCCAGCTGCACGTTGTCATAATGTGTTGATGCGGTTATGAAATGTACTTACCTCCTTGAATGTATGATTCCATTGTTGGGAGGTGGGGGCAATTTTTTGATATTCTGACACAAGTAGCAGTGATCTTGCCAGTTCTGTAGTACATTCTTGGCAGAGTGACCTCATTTTTCGTTCAGCAGACTTCTCATGAGAAATTATTAACCGCCGTTTCTAAGTTCTATCTTTGAGGTCAGGAAAAAGACTCTCTGTTCGGCGGCTTGGTGATTTCTTTCTGCCTGATCGGACGTCGCGTTATACAGGTTGCCATTCGGATTTATCCCCCTCTGGGGGTATGGTAAGCACGGCTTTGGAGAAAAACTATTTAAAAATGTCGTAGCGATTTCTGATTGAATTCTTAAATCATAGATTTTCTCATGTTGTCCCTAGTGGAGATCTGTGACGTTGCTGAGCGCAATACGTAAAGAAGAGATTCTGCATAAATAAATTTACGCGATCAGTTTGTCCGTTACTGAATCAGGAAGTGGACTATATCCGAGCAATTTCAGTTATATTCTACTACATAGTCGATGGAAGCTTCTCCCTTCCCTCATTCTCGCAGATATTGGAAAAGACTGTTTCTATCTGTGTTCACCTCAGCTGATGGCGCATATAGTTTTTTGTTTATTACTATTCATACTAATATTATAGTAACATCGATTCTTATTAGGGAAGTTTTCAATGAATTTGTATTTTGCTTGGTAATTGTTGACGAATAGCCTGACTTCTCTCTCGGATCCGGTGATTTCATTGAAGGTTCAAGATCATAGTTGTTTGTCGAATCCATTCGAGGGCATCAAATTCGTCGTTGAAGTGGGGGATGGCGTTGAGGGGGAGACTCTTTCTTTCTTTTTTTTTCCCCAAAGAGGGTGGGGGAAAGGTGTACATATTCTCACCATGGTTATTGCTGCTCATTGCTTTCTTGGAATCTGCTTTACCGATTCCCGGATTTCGAATTTGTGACAGAGATCATGCCTTCTTCATTTCTCTTCGGTCGGGGGGACCTTCTGGGAGTGTGATGGGAGTCTGTAACTAGAACATTCGAGAGCGAGTCACATATAGCCCAAGATCTGGTGCCTCTTTAGTTTGAAACCTTGGTGACTTTCTTTTTTTGGATCTAGCATGTTCTTAGCGCGGGGTTTTGATTTTTTTTTTTTCTTTTGCTAGTTGTTTAGCGAGGAGAAGTTTTAGTTTGCTATATGGCGCACTGGTTTACATATTTCACTGCTTTTTGGTTGGAGGGAGTTTAGTGAACTGTTTTTTTTAAATTTTATACATTTTTTTTTGTGTGTGTTTGAGTGGTTTATTGACCGACTCCTTTTTCACTCGACTGCATATCACAAACTTTTGTTTACTATGATTTCTGTGTTTGTTTTCACATTCGTGTATGCGTAATATTAGACTGTATTGATTGACTATCGTGATTCACCATCTGGAGTCATAAGTGATTTCTTTCGTAGCGAAATCATGGAAGGATTAGGCCACAGGTGGGAAACAAAAAAAAGAGTATAAATACTTCGTATACTTTAATTGATAAAGATTAAGTCAATATATTAAACGGACATAGAACATGGCATCAATAGTCAAACAATAATTATCAGAAATGTCTTACCAGATCTCAAATTCATTAATCAAAGAGTCTCGATTATAGCTTCACCTAATATGAATCTATTAATATATGACAACGTCGATCTTCAAAGACCACTTCTATTTCCAATTTCAAGGTAATTATGAGTTAAACACTCCCTTCACAATTATAAAATATTTCCAAAAGGCTAAAAACAATAATAATGATTTAATGATAATCCTTTCCGGCTCTCTTCACAACAATGCGATCTGGTTTAACACAACCTCTGTCGATAATAGTGGGTTTTTAAACAAATGATATTTTCCCCACAATTGAGACCCAGCAGCCTTCCATGAGCGCACCCCGCCGTCTTTCGACCGACTCAACTCTATACAAAAAATGGTGCATGAAATAATACAAAGAAACAGTCGTCTAATATCTTTATCTTATAATACACACCAATACATTAATAGTATAAAATTTGAGTATAGCAGAGACTAAACCCCTTTTTGAGTATGTGCTCATAGAGTGTATGATTAACAGGTGTTAAGATGACTATCAGTTAGAGAGGCAAGGGAGTAATAACCTCGCTTCTCACATGTATATACTATAATAGATTTATAATAGTATATACAAATAAATATATATATATATAATAATAGTATACATAAAATAATAAATAAGTATATATATATAACTAGCATATAATCATATATATATTATATAAATATCAATAAAATATATATATTACTGAAACTAATTATACATAATATGTATATATAAATACTATGTCCCACTATAATACGTATATTAATATATACTATATATATATTTATATATCACAATATAATATATTGAGATTATATAATCATATAGTATATAAATAATAATATAATATAATAATACTACTAATACTATATATATATAACTATCTATATATAATATATATATATATATATATAAGTATAAAATTTTATATATAATAACTAAGTATATATAATAATATTAAATATACTATATAAATAATATATAACTATTTAATATATATATAATATATATAATATTACTTATAATATATACTATAAACATAATATACTTTTTTACATACTAATATACTTATATATATATATATAAATATTATATATCATAATATATTATTATATATAATATATATATATATACTATATCATATATATAACCCTATTATTTAACTACTATAACTACAGTATAATATATATTAATATCATATAATATATTATTAATTTATAATATATACCTATATACATATATAATATATCATATTATATATATATAATCTTACCCGTATAACGCTAACCAATAGACTACTATATTATTCATTATATAGTACTCTATATAATATAGTAAAAGATATTCAATTTATAATATTTAATATATATCTATTTATACTATTACATGTTCATTAACTATATTTATACTAATTTATATATCTATATCAGAAGCTTATTATGTTTGGCAAAACATTAAATTTTTATAGCTATTTACTGCTATGTATAAAAAGTTCTCGGCATAATTCTGTTCCTATTAACTCTACTCAAGGCCGTATTAAGAGAAAGTCTGAATATAAAAGCTGATTTAGAGTCTACATGTTTATAAATGGCTCGTTCGATAATTCTTTTCGTTTATTTAGAAATTTATTTGGTTACTCATACCAATACAAAATTTTTTAGGTAACACAATCAAACCCAGCAAACATTCTTGATAGCTCTATGATAGTGAGACCAATTTTTCGCAAAATTGTTATATGCACAGTGCTTTTTTATCGATCATAAGCCGTCACGTCACGATCTTTAGGTTTGGGTCTTGATATACAGAGAATGTTAATAAAGCAAAGTTCAATCGGAAATGTCATTTAGCGCAACGTTTAGAGTTAAGCGATAATAATAATATACCAAAGTAATAGATAGATCAATACTGAAAGCAAATAATAATAATAATAATAATAATAATAATAATAATAATAATAATAATAATAATAATAATAATAATAATAATAATAATAATAATAATAATAATCTTAATATAATAATTTAATAAGATCAATTAATATAATACACAATATAATAAGTAATATAATTATAAATTATCCATAAATACATAATAATAATATAATAATAATTATAATCAATAATAATATAATTATAATAATAAATAATAATTAATATAATGATAACTAATAATAATCATTAAATTAATAATAATTAATAATATAATAGAATAATAATAATACTTAATAATTAATAATAATAATAAAATAATCATAATAATATAATAATCTCGCTTCGCATCACCAATTTTAATTCAACTTGAGATTCAATATTATAATCATTATAATGACACATAGGATTCACCAACACCACAAGCTTATAATTATAAAATTTGATATTTTACAATTTTAATATACCAATAAATTTTATAAAATAGGAGGTAATTTCCCTGGTCTCTGAAAGGAGGCTACTAATTGCAATACGGTGTTTTGTCCTTTGAGCCCATAATATAATACCTGCCCCTTTTATATTTCATAGTTGTAACTGGCAAAGATATATTTCTAACTAACACAAATATAATATAGTCTTCATTTTATTACTCGTAGACAATATTAATTGTATATGTTAAAAATAAAGCAATAAACAAATAATAATGATTAGAATAATTAATAATAATAATAATACTAATAATATAATAGATGAATAATATAAATAATAAAAAATACAAATAATAAATGATAAATGATAATCGATAAATGATAAAACTATACATACTAATAAATGAAATATAAACTACATAATAAATATAATAACAATAATAATAATACAATCAACTAATAATAAATAAATCAATATAATAATATAATAATAATAATAAATTAATAATAATAATTAATGATAATTAATAATAATAATGATACATACATAATAATAAATAATCACATGTAATAATAATATATAAATAAAAAATAAGTAATAATAATAATATAATACATATAATAATAAATATGAATAATAATAATAATAAAATAAATCACATTTATATATAATAATAATAATAATAAATAATACAATAATAAATAATAAATAATAAACATTTTAAAACATAATTAAAATTTGCAGATTACAAAGTTACTATTTAAATATATGGATCATTTTTTGACATATAATAAAAATATAATATAATATAGTGAAGGATAATAATCAATTCACAGTAAATCTGTTATTCAGCTAATAAACTGCATAGAATTTTACAAGACATAAAAAGAAAAAACTTTTCTTAGTGTTTTTCTATTTTTGCAAAAAAAAAAAAAAATGTAATACAACAAAAAAAATTATATATTAATTATCATTAACTTTCATATATTTCTGCGTCAATGTAATTGTCAATATCTTTTAGCAGATTTATGAATTAGCTTGAGACAGAATTATTACTGTTTGTTGTGATAAGACTCATATTTGATCAGAGACAATCTTGATGGATATGTTGTCACACCAAGTGACTTATTTATTTATTTTCTTTTAAAAAGATTGGAAATGTGAGGATATACTGTTTTTTTTAATAGATTTTTTTAACCAGATTTTAAATATAACTCAATTTGGAAATGATTGTGTGAGTTATTTCTTATGGGGTTTAAAAAAAAAAAATAATTCGAGCAGAAAATAGTTTGAAATTAACAAAGGCAAAAGTGGAACTTAAAGAAAAAAATATAATTAAAATAATTCTTATACACAAAAAATATATTATTAATCACTAATTTTGACAGATTAATTTTGGTGAAACCCGATAATATCAAATAAATATATTTTTATTTGATGATTGTTGCACTTTACGAGCGGTGATGAAAATAAAATCGCTTCAACATAATAATCAAAAATTAAATATAATGTATAATAATAATAAAATAGAATAATAAAAATACAATAATAATAAAATAAGAATAATAAATAAAACAATTAACAATAAATAATAACAAAAAAGAAACATTAATAATAAAAAATAATAATAATAATAGGTAAAGCTTTAAAGCAGATACATGCAAAATGAAATGCATGATGAAATTGCATTAAGTCATATTACAACTTTTAATTAGTGAAATTTTCAAAAAACAGTTTTTACTGGGAAAGAAATATTTGATTAATAGCAGTTATATAATTAGCTAACAAGAGGGGAACTGAGGGGAGAATATGTAAAATTACTTTAATCCAATTTAGAACAGTTTTTTAGCATGAAATTAATATAAATAGAACATTTTATTTAATAAATAAGAGATGAGTACAGTAAAAAGCCCACTTGAGACAAATATCACATAAAATAGTACAAAATCTCATCAAGTCCCTGAATCAGTTCTTTGCACCTAAACACCCACCGTTCCCGAATGTATTTGATAGAAGATTCTGTAAATTTGGAAACTTCGTACATTCTAACTTCAAATGTGATTTAGCAGTACAATCTAAGAGAATAACGATAAGAATGATACATACAATAAGCTAAACCGTTTTAACAAACTTTCAATATAACAGTAGGAACAAATCACGAATTCTATTTGTGGTAAAACTAAAAACTAATAATTTTTAAAAAGTCACATTTCTGTTAGAAAAAAGGAGAGAGAAAGTAATTATCCGAGTTAACTTAACTGGATTAAGACTATTCAAGATTTCATGTGAAATGACTTAGTCAGTAAAGAAAAACAATGGGTCTTGGTAAATGATACGATCATACAAATAAGAAGAAACAAAGCTCCAAACTTTACCAGAAGAGTATATGAAATAATAAGTCCAAGTTTTAAGAATGGAATTGGGGAAGTGACAAAAAAATTAAAGATGTTGTATGGAAAGACTAGCTACATTAATTCTCTTCAAAGAAGAAGGTTTGGGCCTGGAGAGTTCAGAAAAGCAGAGCGGGTTGTAAATTGGTGATGGTATAAGGAGTGTGATGCAATATTTCGACATCTTGAAAGAAATTGGAGACACAATGATATCAAGAGTTCATAAATTAAGGACACATAGAAGATTCTCATCCAAGAACAAACTCTATGAGTAGAACCACCTCAGGTTTGAGAAGTGTACTCCATATGATGACGAACGACAAAGCTATGCAGATCCAGAAAAATATGTTGATATGCAGAACACCAAGCCTCTTAGAAGCTTCTTTTAACTCGAGATATAATGTGATCCTTTCCAGAAAGATCATGATAAATCTATCACCAAGAATATTAAAGATAGAAAAGTTGTGTATTTCCAAACAAATGATACATTTGCATGAAAGGTTACGTCGAGTAGGTACAGTCAAGAGCACAACTTGATGGACATATATATATATGCATACAGTGCAAAGTAATCCGCCATTTTTAATTTATTCGTGAAATTTGTAACCAATAATAGAAAAACGAAAACCACGCCCCCTTTTCCACAGTGTGTTCAAAATAGTTAAAAGAAATGGGCATTTAATAAAAAGAGAATTACGTTCGGCATGACGTCATCAAAATGTAGAATTACTTCCAAAACACCTTTGGATTTGATTGAAATAAATTATTTCAGATATTTTAGTTTATAAATATATCCTAAAGGTTTGAATTCCTGTTTTACATGAAGTGCAATGTTAATATATATTATATATATTATATATATATATATTATATTATATATATATATATATTATATAATATATATATTATCTATATAATATATATATATATTATATATATTATATATATATATATATATAATATATATATATAGGCACTATTCCTTTAAAAGTAAGTTACATAAAAAGACATTTATCGCTGAATAGATGAACACTTCTGCAGTGTCAGTTTTAGCTAAAACTCCAATAGAAGAAGCGCAAGAGTGCCAAAAGCTGCATTTTAATTTTTAATTTGATTTTTTTTTTTTTTTTTTAGGGGCTCGAGCCAACGGTGGGACAGAGGGGGGACGAAGTCTCCCCCCTCCCCCGCTGAGGCCAAGAGGCCCTGACTCTTTTCATCTTTGCGATTTATCTTCGGTATTCCTTTAGTTAAAAAAAATGTTTTTGGTAATTCTGACGCTCTATTGCTTTGAAATAATCGAAAAAAAATTGATTAACATCGTTTCGTCGATATATATCGGTTAACTTCCCTTTAAAGACAAGTTCATATATATATTAATATATTATATTATATATATATTATATTATATATATATAATATAATATATTATATATATATATATATATATATATATATATATATATATATATATATATATACAGGAACTTGTCCTTTAAAA
>JABUQX010057062.1:0-7500 GCA_015478945.1 Trachelipus rathkii | reverse complement strand
AAAATGGTTGGTGGTAAGAATGTTTGTTTTCATGTGGGATTGACGTAATTCTCCTTTTTGTAGTTGAATTTAGAGAAGTTCTGTAATGCATGGATTCAGGAGTTACATTTTCTTACCACCACACCGTTTTTCAAAAATATAAAAGCAAATTTTACTTAAATTTAAACTACTTTTCATATTTCAAATTTGTTTTACATAATCTTACAAAATTTTTAATAATTTTATTTAGTCTTCAAATAAAATCGTCTGGGAGGGTCAAGAAAATTAAGGACCGAAAGCTTACGAAATTTAACATCTTATGAAGACTTTTGTAAAAACTTTTTAATAAAAATATAAATAAGGCCTTCTATTAAAATATATATATATAGTATATAAATATATATATATATAATATATATATATATATATATATAATATATAATATATATATATATATATATATATATATATTATATATATAATATATATATATTTATATAGTATATATATATATATATGCACTTTCCCTTTAAAAGATGTTACATAAAAATAACAAATTTCGAGAATATCGCTGAACTCTTAATCGTCTAGCCATGCACTGTGACGTGTTAACTTAAACTCCAATAGAAGAAAAGAGGAAAAGTTGCCACATGTTGCTTTTTTATAGGCATGTTAATTTGTATATGTTATTTGTTTTAATTTTTTTTTTATTTATTTTATAAGGGCTCGCGAGCCGACGGTGGGACAGAGAGGGGGACGAGTCCCCCCCGTCGTCACCCGCTGACGCCGAGAGACCCTGACTCTTTGAAATCTTATCCGATTTAATCTTGGGTATTCCTTTAGTTAAAAAAATAAAAAAAACTTTTATTGGCAACCTTGCGGCTCATCTTGAAATAATCGAAAAAAACGATTACATCGCTCGTTCGATATATATCGGTTACATCCTTTTAAAGCGAAAGTTCCTATATATATATTATATATATATATAATATATATATATAATAATAATATATAATATATATATATATAAATATATATATATATATTATCATTCTAAAAAAACACCGTGTCCCGCATTGGAAGCAGGTTGGTGTCAATTCGCAATATTTTTACTACTCCTACGACCGTTCACGGGAAGAGTAAAATGGCAGAAGAAGGTTCCCAGCTTCAAGAGCCATGCGAAGATAATCTTCATATTGATCAACTGCGTTGAAACCTCCACTTTTAGACCAGAAATTATTCATAGCAGCTTTATTTACAAGTATAAAATTATATTTTTATTCATTTATGTCAAAAAGAATTGATACGATGTTTTGCCGCTCCTCAAATAAATTATTTAGGATACCGCTTTATTTGTCTATTTAATATCATTAAAATTTCCAAAAGAACTGAATTAAAAATTTTGTTGCTCCTCCTCTTGAGTTCGTTAAATAAATAATTTCAATTATTTTATAATCTGATTTTAATTTAAATTTTTTTATCGAATAAAATTTTAAATATTTTAAGTAAGATTTTAATAAATTTTGATAGCTGATTCCAAACAACAATCTGGCCTCAACAAATGCGCCACATTTTCTTTACTCTGACAATCTGACAAAACAAAACACCTTCTAGAACTCTCTTTAATAGTCCTGTTGAAGTTTTCATTCGTCTTCTCTTACTCTTTATCCAGATCTTCTTTCTTCTTTTCCGTTCCCTGCTGTTTTTAACACGCCCAACTCCAACGACAGTCAGCATATAGATTATAGATATATATAATAATATTAATATATATACAATATAATATATATTATTATATATATTATATATTTATATTTAATTTAATAAATATATATATATAAATATATTATATATATATATATATATATAGTATATATACTATAATAAGATATATATATATATATATATAATAGAGAGAGAGAGACGAGAAGAGAGAGAGAGAGAGAGGACTCGCGCACGTACTGATTCCATGATTCGAACCAAGCGACTCTAACGCAAAAAATTTTTACTGATCACAATCTTAATTATTTGCCGCTTAAGACTAATATTCGTAAGGGAGTTGGGTTTTGATGAAAAGTATTTTACTTTTCAACGATGTTTAATAAAATAAAAAAAATACCGGCATCGAGTATCATGCATAACATGTTATGTTAAAAATGTCAAGATGTAAATTAAAGTTGTCACGTGTTAAATTGCATGGATACCTAAAAGATGAATGATTCAACTTTCTTAAATTAAAAAGTTTCACCAGATCTTTGAACTGGAATAACGTAAACACGTCCCAAGGAAGACAAGGTCCCTCCTATGAAGTGTTTAACTACCAGATTGCTTATAACGGTTTTTATAGATTACAGAGCGAACAAACGAGCGACCTGGAAAAAGCTTGCGTGAGAGAGATTTGCTACTCAAAAGAGAATTAGTTATAACAACAACTTGGGCCAACCCAATAATATCTTGGAATTTGATTATAGAGTAGTAAATATTGCACCAAAATTTCTCAATCAAAAACTTAATATATATATATAATATATATATATATATAATAATATATATATATATAATATGATAATATATGATAATAAATATATATTATATATATATATATATATATAATATATATATATATATATATATATATTCAACGTATGCATTAATATATTAAACTGGGTTTTGCATTAGCGTCTGTTTTAGTGAGAGATCGATATGTTGGTGTTTAACTATAGACCTGAAACATTCTTGATCTATGTTGCGTGTATGTGTCCAACAAGTTCTTAAGTTCGTATATTTCATACGACGTCACCTACAAATATTACGTTTCAAATATGAGTAAATTGTGGTGTGATGGTCAGGTCTATATGTAATTTGAGACGCTGTGTGGAAGATGGTTGAGGTGGTGTGGTGGGGTAGTGCTTTTCGTATCCTCTGATTTGGGTAAAAAATGTCTAATGGACTAAATTAAAAATGCGATTATCATTGAAACTGTTTGTATATATATATATATGTCCACAACACATGCTTTTGACTGTAACTTTTGTAATTGGATCTACAAAATTTTCACTGTGATTTACTTTCTCATGCTTATAATTATAACCTTCAATATTAGGGGGATGAGAGAGAGAGAAGAGAGAGAGAGGAGAGAGAGAGATGAGAAGAGAGAGAGAGATATAAACATTTTTCCTTCGGTTCAGGTTAGGTTAAGGTTAGGTTAGGTCAGGTTAGGTTAGGTTAGGTTAGTTAGTTAGAGTTACTTATAAATTTAGGTTGGTTCAACTTATCTCATTACTAATCTACCTAAGCTTTATATTAGTATGCTAAAATCTTACTTCTGTATTTTTTGAAATTATTAATTCTTCTTCGCAGAATTTAATAGTGTAAAGTTCCTAACATGAGTATTTATATATATATATATATATTTTATTCTTTGACTTCTATTTGAGTTCTCTAATGTGGCACAGTTTCATTACAACCTTGTTTTTGGCTTCGCCAAATTTTTCTTTCATCTTTACACTTCATAAGAATCATAACCATTTCATGATGACTTTTGCATTGTTTACTTTTTGATATCATATTATAATTTTGGAAAAACTTTATAGCATCGTCTTCACTAACGATATTTTGGAAAATCCACTTCTTTAAATTGTATTGAGACATTACTTAAAATAAAAGTATGAAATTTACATCTGTCACATATGCATACTTCGAGAAAACTAATCATATTTTCATCAAGCCGTTTTTATGTATACCAAATTATTTTATATATTTTCGGTATTTGATGAAGTTCATTTTTTATAATTCGTTGGTCTTTTTAATGCAAATTTATTTTACTCTTTTCTTGTATGACATTGGGTAAAAATAATAACGGTCCAGGAAACAGCTTTTATTATGCAATTTTCATAACTTATCCTAATTTTTTTAGTACTTCTACTAATTTCTCGATATATTATTCAGAAATACCTTTATGAGTCAGTGTAGAAAAGTCTTTATAATTCTTCAAATTTTCATTGAAAAATTCAAGTCCAGAAAACACGAAAGATCCTTATTATATTATTATTATTATTATTATTATTATTATTATTATTATTATTATTATTATTATTATTATTATTATTATTATTATTATTATTATTATTATTATTATTATTATTATTATTATTATTATTATTGTTGATATAATGTAGTTTGTATACGACTAAGATGATGTGATTATTATTATTATTATTATTATAATTATTATTATTATTATTATTATTATTATTATTATTATTATTATTATTATTATTATTATTATTATTATTATTATTATTATTATTATTATTATTATTATTATTATTGGTAAAGGTAGCTAATAAACGCCAAAATAATCAAAGAAATTAAGATACTTTTACTAAAACTTTATTTAAATAAAAATGTAAAATATTTATTAAATAAGTAAAAATCTTCTTTCAATAATAAAAAATTTATTAAAATAAAATCAATTATTATTATATCTAAGTATATAAACTAGTGTTTAACCTACGTCTGGCAGCGATTTTATTTTATATCTGAGTAGATTAGATTGTGCCGAAATTTCCCTTTTCAGTATCGGTATCACTCGACTAGAATGGGGTTTGTTTTTAATTCTTTTAAACGAAAATGTTATGATACAAATGATTTTAATTTAGTAGAAAAATATAAACAAAAATTTTAATAGAAAAATAAGAAAATAAATTAAAGAAAATATAGAAAAATAATAATAATTAGAAATAGGTAATTAGAAAAAATGGAACTATTGGATGTAAGCCTAACCATGCAAATAAAACACAAAGTGGCCAATAGCCCTATGTAGAATATAAAGAAATAAGAAAAACAATACGTTATATATATATATAGTATATATATATTTAGATAGTGTGTGTATGTGTGTATTAGTGCACAAGTATATGTATATATTTTTATTTTTCTATATATATAATGGTATATATTATATATAGTTATAATAATGAGTGTGCAGATATAGTTAACTTACGTACTAACCTAACCTAACTAACCTAACCAAACCTTAACTTATCCTAACCTAACCTAACCAATCCTGTATATCGCGTATACCGTGGTTAACCTAACTAACCAACTTAAACCGATCCAACGTAACCTTAATCTAATTTAACCTTTACCTCTAAACCCTAAAAGTGTTTACCAAAAAAAGTATTATTCGATATATATACTATATATATATATATATATATATATATATATATATATATATATTATATTAATATATATATATATAATATATAATCTATATAAATATATTATTATATTATATATATGTAGTTGGTAGTAGTTATATAATATATAATATATACTATATATAATATGTGTTATATATATATATATATATATGTATGTATAGGTGTATTATTATTATTATTATATATATAGATATATATTATATATACATATATATTATAGTGTATGTAGTGAAGCCGTTTTCGTGTTTGGCCAATATTCTTACTAATCTTACGAAAATTAAGAACGTTTTTCAAAAAAAAAACCTTCGTTTTGTCAAATTTTAAGAAAGAATTGAGAATCATTCCTCACCGAAGAACGCTAAGAATTTGACAAATCCATAGATTGCTTATTTCGCATCTTACCGAAAAATCTATTCCTGACGATATAGATGTGTTGATAGAGCTTAAATAGTTAATGATGGCGGGAAAGAGCATGCCATTTTCTTCATTTCTCTCGTTTTTCATTTATAATGGAATTCAATTTACCTTATTAATGACTTTATGAGTAATCATACTTTGTCTTATATTGTGTGATATTCACAATTTTAATTTCCTATATATATCTATTCAATAAAAAAAGTTGCAATGAAATGTTTTCACACGTGGTAGCCGCGATGCTTCCTTAATAAAATGGCTTTAATTTTTCAGTTGCTCAGATTGAAGAAAATTCTGTTACCATGATGTACTTTTCATTGTTTTGTTTTTTTTTGTAACAAATACTATATATATAATATTATATATATATATTTAATATATATATGTATATGATGATTATAGTGGGTTGTATTTATTCATGATATAATATGTGTAGTAGTAGTATGTGAGTGTGTTTATAGATATATAATATTATATATATATAGTATAGTATATATATAATATATATTACGCATGCACCTATGTATATATTTATGTATAGTTTAAATTATTAGGACTTGTATATATACATATGCTTCATTTTTATATATATAAATATACAGTACGTATATATATAGTATATAGGTATATATATATATATATTATAAATTATCAGGCAAGGGCCGATGACTTGTCATCTTCGGGTAGTCGAATGCTTAATTTTAATATTACTATGAGTATATATATATATATATATATATATATATAATAGGTAATATATATAATATATAATAGTATAATATGAGTAGTGTATATATATATTTATATATATATATATATATAACTATATATATATATAAAAGATAAAGAGATAATGATAGGTATAATATAATATATCTTGTATAACCATTAGGAGCGCAATATATGTCCATAAATATATATTATATACATAATATATATATATGATTATATATATATATATATATATATATAATTATAATAATATATTATAAATATATATATATATATATATAATATATATTATATATATAATTATATATAATAATATATATATATATATAATAATATACAATATATATATAGCCAGTTCTGATTTGAAGTCACAAATTCTATAATCACAAAATCCCTACATTTAATGCCCTAACAATATTTTAGAGAAACAATTTTACTTTACCCTACCGAGTTTTTATTGAGGTGTGGAGCTCAAAAAATATATAAAGAGGTTTTAATTTGTCCTTTTTTATTTTCATTCTTTATTCTTCGTTCATTGTCGTTTCTTTGTCTCCTGTGGTGTATCATTAAACTTATTTAATCATTAACATAATTTTATAGCTTATTATTTTTATATTTAGGATGTTATTTTTTATGAAAGGTTTTCAAGGCGTTTTGTGTGAATATGTGGGAAGATTTTGATCTAAAGTGTTTTTTATTAATATTAAATCATTATTACATATTATATATTATATATATATATATATATATATATATTATATAATATATAAATATTATATAATATAATATATATATAATATATATAATTACTATATATATACTATATATATATATATATATATATTATATAAATAAATATATTTATATAATATAATATATATATATATATATATATGTATATATATATATATATATATATATATATATATATATATATAACATAATGATATATATAAAATATATAATATATATATATATATATATATCTAGTATATATGAAGTTGCACTTTAACGGACAAAATCACGAAAGCCATATCTTGAAAACTACTATACCTACAGTTAAAATAATTACATTGTTGGAATCTTGGTAAAATTTTAGTTTGGAAAATGTGAACAAATAAGTAATACGGTATTTTTTTTTATCTTT
>JABUQX010057061.1:25000-57495 GCA_015478945.1 Trachelipus rathkii | reverse complement strand
AGAACTTTTCTCTTGGGTACTAAGGATTCCGAACCTTGGCCCTTACCATGCGATTCATGATCTCTCTACCCATTGAAGGCCATTAATTATAATATTATATTATTATTATTATTATTATTATTATCTATATATTATTATTATTATTTATATTATTATTATTATATTATTATTATTATTATTATTATTTTATTATTATATTATGAATACAAATGCTTTCAGTGAAGGAATGTATTCTTTCAAAAAAAGTTGTGATAGCAAAACTTATGGATGGGACAAAAATCAAATGGCTAAATCTACACTCACCAGACAACAAAGAGAGCTTGATTATTTTAATTCCAAATTCCAGTAATATAATATTATATATATATATATATATATATATATATAGTATAATATAATATATATATATAATATATATATATAATAATAAATATATACTATATATATATATAATATATATTATATATATATATATATATAATAATATATATATATTATATATTAATTATACTATATTATTATATTATATATATATATATATATTAATATATATATATATAATAGGTAATATAATTATATATATATATATATATATAATATATATATATATAATATATATAAATAAATAATATAATGAGAAATATATATAATTTTATAATTATATAATATATATATTTATATATATATATATAATATATATATAATATATATATATATATAATATATATATATATATAGATAATAGATAAATAATATTAGAACCTTTTATATATTATTAGGCAATGAAAACTGATATTTATTTATTATCCATTAAGAAATTTTGATTATACCAAAAAAAAATAAATAATAATATTCCCTAGCTGTTTTAGTTGTCCCATACCTATTTCTAATGTTGCTGTGCTCAAGCATAAGTTCAAAAGTGAAAATATACCGCTTTAATGTCATAAGCAATATTGCTTGACAAATATAAGGCTTATATTGACTTTACATTATATATATTTATTTATAATAAATAACCTTCTCATCTAATTTTTCTTAGAGATCTGTACCAAGTTGAAGGAGTCACTGCTGACAACAGGAGAGTTCATCGCGGTTTTTTTTACCATTGAGGGGGAATTGATTGAAGAAATGGCGGGAAAATTCTACTTACAAGATATTGGAATTATCATAATCAGAGAAGGAGCCCGAGTATACTCATTTTCCAACTCAAATTCATTGCGTTATTCTAACATTCCTCTATCTTACTTGGAAGGTACTGTTTATTGTTCTGTATTAATACATTGGGTTAAAATATATACGGGCCTGAACTCTCTAAGTGAGCTTGCTAGTTTTACTTGACCTGCACCATTTGATGATACCTCTCCTCTTTTGTACGATTTGCTAACAATCTTGTTCTTGCTGTAAGTGGTAGGATTAAGCTGTTTTCTATGCTATCCATGTTTCATATTTTTTCCAAATTATAAACAGCATTACATCTTATAGTTAACAGTCATTGCCTTCTAGCTTTTGGCTAATTGCTCTGTATAATATACACTCTAGTAGGACCACATCAATCACACAAGATAGAGTTTATTAAAACTTATTGAAATGTTAGAATGCATATCTCGTTTTGTGTGTGGGTAGTAGCATCGATGGGTAGAAAATGACTTCCCAAGAGCTCGAAACAGAGAGAGAGATCATGTTGATTTAAACTTGTTAAAATTTACAACAATCATTATATATATATATTATATAATGTTTAAATACAATATAAATAATTATAATAATATTTTATAACTCTTAATAGATCTAGTAATTATTATTTCTAATATTAATATATTATATTATAATCACTTCTCACCCTTTATATTAATATAATAGCCTTCAAGCAGAAATTATTTATATAGCCTGTTTCATTAGTACTCTTTTTTTGATTGAAAAACTTGATAAGGAAAACCATATCAATACATTGTGCTTAAAAGGAAAACACAAATTATAAGATTATATTTTTATTAAAAATATTTAATTTTAACAAATGTGGTTTTTGATTATTTTTAATGGATTGGTGTTTCTATAGAAATAATAGAACTACAAAACGATATTTAACCCGGATGGCTTGAAACCATTCCACTCGATCTCTCCTGGTTGTTGAGACGTTATATATATATATATATATGGTTCTATCACTTGTGTGGGTGGGTTTATTTCAGTGATATGATAAAGAGAGCGTACGTATATTTTTATTATTGAGTATATATATATATATATGATTTAAATACTGTAATAATGATATATTACTCTTGTTGATATATGGGTGATGTGAAAAGTTAGTAGAAGTACTTCTAATAAATAGGGTTTGAATTAATGTATTCATAGCTTTAATTTCTGTTTCAGGTATTTTTCTTTACTTTCTTTAATTTTTGTTTAGGTTAGGTTAGGGTTAGGTTGTTAAGTTGGTTAGGTTAGGCTAAACCTCTCGAGAGGCTTAATAAACAAAAATTAAAGGCAAAAAGCATAAATCACTTATATTAAAGTAACATGAATAGAAAAGACTCTTCAACTCTCTTTTTTTTAGTATATATTATAACACAGTGACGGTTTATGGGTGATATATATATATATGATATAGGTGAGTGGAATATTAATTATAAGAATAATATATCAAGTAGTATATAAGATAGTGAAAATAGGTAATGGATTAATAGGATAGGTGAGATAATTTGAATATTATATTCTCTGTCAGGATATATAGATATAGATATAGGTATATATTGTGTTATATATTATTATTAGTATATATAATATATATAAAGTAATTACTCATTCTTTAAATACAATACAAGGAGTATCCATTAAGCTATTAACTAGGAATAGTTGGTGTTTAAGGTTAGATGCAATTATATAGCGTATTATCGAAGTGAATAAAGTATTCATAATGATATGATTTGTGTGTTGGTGAAAGTAATAAGGATATAGATGCTTTAGATAAGTATGTGGTTTTGGATGTTAAATAATATTCAGTGATTAATACGGTATTTGCAATATATATAGGTATTATTATATCGGTATATATAATATATAATTTAATCAAATTTATATTTGCTGAATTTAAAAAGTTATTAAATAATTTATAATTAGTTTAAGTTGCAGGGGGCTTGAAGTAATGGAGAGTGAATATATATATAATTAGTGATTATACTGATAAGGATAAGTATTAATAGGTAGTAAATAAATTTTATAATATATGAGTTGATTGGATAAGTTTATTTAAGTTGAAACAAGAACACATTAAAGGATAATATGTTATATAAGATGGATAGAGAGAAGCAGAGCTGAGACGGCTAGTAAATCGGTTGAGAGAGAGAGAAAGCTTCCATATGATTCAACCAAGCCTTACGCCCCACAATCACTCCACGCGACTCTGTAACACGGAAAATTGTTTCTACCTCATTTCGTCTCATAAATCCTTAATACTTTGTACGCGAAATTAAAAATCATTGTAAATTTTTAATTTTTGTTTTACTTACCTCTATATAAGTGTGAAATAATTATATACACAATCATCAGTGTTTTCTTTAATTATATTGTTGAAAGAAAGAATCGGCAATTCGTTCGCTTGCGGTTCTTTGAGTAGTGCAAAGTAAGTGTTGTTGGATGAACATAGTGTGTTTGTCATATAAACATTTGCGAAATAAGATCTACAATGGTGTATTTCTCACAAAAAAAGTCTTTAATACGCTTTATTTAATGATAGAGGAATGTAGTTGGAAGAAAAACACACGACTCTCAGCTCTGCACAATGGTATGTTCATCGGGGTGGGTGATAGCTATGAAGAATGTGAATTGAAGCTCGTGAGAGCGACTTTTAATATTTTTAAAATAAAGGTGTATTAAAAATGCGAAAAGAACGCTTGGATTAATATTATATATATGGAGCATTGTCTATATAAATTTCTACATTAAAATGTGTATCAATGTATAATGCAAGTAAAAGATATAATAATACAAAATTAAGAAATAAAAAGGTTTATTATTGTTTTTGGTTAAATGCTATTTATTTTATTTAATTTATTATTATTATTATTATTATTATTATATTATAAAGATTAAAAGTATAAATATAATATAATATAAATATTATATTATTCATTAATAATATGGTGCATATATTATTATTATTATATTATGTGATAATCGTAGGTGAGATTTAAAAATAGAGGTAACTATTATTTTTATGGATACAATCTGATTCTGTTAATTTGGTAATAAGAACACAGAAGAGTAAAAGCACGAGTTTTTTGTTTAAAAAATCTGAAAACTAGGACATTTGACTAATACGGGGAATAGTGAATAGAGACTACCTTCCATTCGTTGCTCAGAGAGGAAAAAGAGAGAGAAAGCACTAGCAGATATATTTAAAGAAATATATCATGTGTATAATATATTTTGAAATAAATGCAAAATGGGCGAGGAATAAGGGTGTCAAATCGATGCACGACTATATGATAGAAATATTTTTTAAATCAACTAGGGATACGAGGTGCTGATTGCTTAATTTTATCAACATGATGTTTAGATTACAGTGTTATTATAATGTAGAAATGTTGGAATATTGCGCTGAGTAAGAGAGAGAGAAAAGAAAAGAAAAGCGGGTCATTCAATGATAATAGCAAAAAAACCACCAAAGTACCGGAAATATCTGCACAATTGTAGGATATTAATAAAGAGTGCAGTATTCACGATGAGAAAGGTCATATTTTCACACACATTTCCTCGTCCTCAAAAATGATTAGGTGATGGGTCATGATTGTTGGATAAATGTGTGTGGAGTGTCTTTTGATGTTGCAAGTACAAAACGGAAATCATGGTTAGGTCTGTATTTTTGTATACGGAGTGATGAGGTTTATTTTAGTTAAGGAGTGGATAGAGAACTAAACCTTGCGGGTCCGCTGGTTACGCTAACTATAATTGGAATGGGATGAGACTGGCTGTATTGCATACTGGTTGGCGGTAATGACGCTATTTTACGGTTTCTGCCACTAAGGGGGGCGTGTGACTCGAGAGTTCTATGCACTGGGGTACCTAATCTCTCATGAGAATTTATATAGAGAGACACTATCAGGAAGTTTCATTCATTTCCATTACTCTAGTGAGACACTTATGTACTCTTCCTCTCTCAATAAGTCCATGGCTTCGGATCAGAGGGCTTGTTTTCTGTTGGCCATCGGCTACCCGAGACAGACGCGTTATCGGGCGAAGTGAGAAAAATTTTCTCGTTCTCCCATGGACTTCTCTCGATAATTGTGTGCATTAACAGCTAGAGGAACAATCGTCTTGCAGGTGGGATACTCTCGGGATCGATGCATAAGCTCATGGATCTATATTACATGAACCGTAAACGTGCAGTCCATTCGTTCCGGTGTAGGTTCTGCCCCTACTTGATTAAATCTTTCTGGGCAACTTCTTGCTCATAAAATAAGATTCCATCTAACAGCTTCTGGGACTCGGAAATTTTAGCCTTTCCTCCTCTTATCGATCTGAATGGCCCCGTTGCTAAGACTGCGTGCGCGGCGCGAGAGCTGAAAAAAGACCAATCTCTTCGGCCCCCTATTTTCTCTACCCAACCCTGGCCGATTCTGGACATTCCCCTAGCTCCTTTTCGTCTCCTCTCAGAGGTGTCCAGTATGTCTTTGCCTGGATTTGATTTACATTTGATTTCGAGTAGACTGCCAGTGTGCTTCAATATACTGAGGATCTGTTAAATGAAGTGGTTAGATAAAGAAGGCGGGGTGGGCGCCGACTGTAGATTAGAGTGCATTCCTCCCCGAGTTTAGAGGGAATGTAAGATATAACAGTGCTGAGACTCCCCGCCCCTCTAATTTCTCTGGAGTTCTCAACAGGCTTATATTAAATCACTCAGCCAAAACCTTTTACCTCCTCGGTTTTGACGCACGCACAGTGTCCAATCCATATTTCCGAAAATAAAGTGAGCCGCGCCTGATCCTTCTAATCTCGATCGGCCCAATAGTAAAGGCTTCTCTCGCGACTTGTATTCTATCTAAGATCTTTAGAAGCCCTTCTTCAACTCTTCACTTGACTTAGACTCACACTGCATGGAGATGGCTACATTCTCATCTTTCTGTGCGTGTCCGCAAGTAACTAGGCGTTCGGAAGTTGCTACTGGTGAGATATACCTTTCCTATTTAGGCGATTTTTATGGTTTTCCGCTCAAGGAACTATGGGGAGAGCTTGGGCGTAGAGGATGTGGTGGGCGCTTGACATAATCCAAAAGTGCATTTGAACCTGCGTGTTACATTGATTTGGCACGACATCAGATTCACATGCTCCTCACAAGATGACTCCCTCCTATCCTTTGAAGGTTATACCTTCACTGTTGACGATCAGTATATGAATACATATTTTAATATATCTTAGGTGGCTTTTAGCTTATTCTGTTCGAAGTTCGCTACCAACAGGCGTGTTTCAGCTTGAGGAGTTTAAATTAGGGGAAGCTTATGGCAGGTAATTAGTGATATATGGTGTTGGTGGTTAGGCTTCTGAATGGAATCAAGTATGTATGTATGGACGATAGTGAAGCGTGTGGTGTAAGAATAAATTGTGTCAATGGTGATTGGGTTTAGGATAATAGCGGAGTGAGAGCAGGGGTTTGTGTTATGTCCCCTTGGTTATTCAATTTGTATATGGATGGGTTTATGAAAGAATTCCGAGGTGGGAGGCAGGATATGGTGTTAGAATGATGGAGAATGGAGATGAGTGGCAGGGTGCCCTACCTTTGAATTGTGAGTGGAATGCGGCGACTTCGTATCTTTTCTTTGTCGTTACTGTGAGTTTGGTGAATTCTGATGTACCGATCGTAGGGTGTGTGAGATTGCTGGATTCTGTATTCACATGAACGTTGATTACTCCTATATCTTTTTCAGTTGGAAATGACATCGTGTTGTGCTGCATGTCAAATGCACATAACAGGTAAGCTGGCCGTTTGTAATCCAACTAAGTAATTATGCCGATGAACGTGCGATCCCATGATTACAAGTTCATGTCAACTCATTTCAATTCGGTGCTTCCCTCTTATTTAGCTGTTTCTAGTATAGATTAGGCTCGTCATTGGTACAGTCTCCAAGTTCCTTTCCGACTTTACTCAGAGTTCTCGCGCTGCTATGGATTATCTGGTGGGATTAGAATGATTCGTGGAGATTGTATTGCGGTTAGTAGCGTTAAAGTGTCTGCTGCAGTTTAACACATATGTTTTCTTTTATGTGAAGTTTCATTTGAATTTTAAGAAGCTCATCTATCTACAGAAGATCTTACCCTACTGCGTAAGAAACAACGCGCATTGAACTGCAGATCCAGTATCTCTTTTCGCGTAATCGGTTTCTCGTCTCTCCGTTTGAGCAATATAATAACATCCTGTTACGGTAGCAACTCAAGATCATTAAACACAGAAAAAATTGGTTTTGGAAACCTCACATCACAACGGTTTGCTAGGGCGGCCTTCCTAAAGAAACTGGGAGTTCTGTTTAGACTGCGAGAGTGCTATTTTTCCTCTTCTCAGTATACTTCCAGCATATTAACGGAACGGGTCTCATCATGGACCCATGGTATTTGGCTGGAGTATCTGGTCATACTTCATTAAATCTGGGATCATGTGGCGTGTGACATATGGTGTATATCACGGGGACCACCGGAAAGTTTTGTTGACATGATGTGCGAAGTCAAGAGATGCCAACAGACAAGAACAGGCTATTGGATATAACATCTGTTTTCACTGATACTTATCGCGCGAGATTCACTTGAACCCTCTTAACGTTTGCTGGGTTCGACGACTGTTGTGGTGTGCTTTTATCATATTGCTTTTCTAGGTATCGAAGCAGCATGGTTGTTCGATGGGAAAATTACGGCTACTACGGTGACGTTACCAGCAACCTTCTTACGGAACGCCTCTCGGGGTCTTAGCCACAAGTGGGAAGTGCAATAGGTTTGATGTATCATGGCCTATCTCAACGATGGTTTGTGTTCAAAGATACTTGTTGGTAACTTCCGCAGGGCTAGTTCGCTGTTGGTTGCTTCCCTCTTTTTCCTGCCACCTCTGTTCTGTTGAGATGGACAAACTCTCTTTCCATTCTCCTGTGTTTTCCTGTCTGAAGTTTGGGAGAGGTCCTCTTCCGTCACTTCTAAAGCCTGACGGACCCACGTCCTGGCTCATCTGCGTAATTTGCGCTAAGCGGATGCAATTTGCGTGCAACACCCCCTCCCCTGAATAGGGCTCTGCCCGTGTGAGTCGGTGAGGAGAGATTAATTGGTTTGAACAAATAAGCTGTGATGAAAAAATAAATAATGAATCATTATGGGCTTAGATGTTTTAATGAGAGGAATAGTAATGTTTGAGAGTGCAATTTAATTTCTTTAGTTAGGATTTAGTCCTGATTTAAAAAGAAATTAAAGAATAAAAATAAGTGAAATGTGTGCACACTTAGTTGCTTAGTGTTTTATAAGATGGTGTTATGGTTGGCAAAAACCATGCAAATCCAGAGGCCACGGCGTAGCCGCACATTAGAATAAATGATATAAGATTCAGTATATATAGTTGTGAAGTATAATAGTGTATTATTGGTATTATTATCAATGAGTATTAGGATATATAAGGTAATATGTGAAATAGTATGATTATAATATCATAAGTCTGATATATATATATATATATATAATATAATTAGGATATATTATAAGTGGTAACTTTTTGTATATATAAGTTATAGAAGCTATAGAGTATAATATCTATATATACTATACAGGATACACTTTTCTCTGGTGGGCTCCCCAGCTCCCCTCCTAGGTAAATAAGCGTTTCAACCTCAGACATTTCGCCACTTTTTGCTAGTCTGTAGGGCAGCGCCAGGCCAGGCCAGGGCCAAGGGCCATGGCTCAAGAGGTATGTGTTTATAAGCTCGAGTGTTTTTGTAAGGAGAATTTTTTTTTGTGTATGTCTGTTTGGTGCGGGGACAATCTTCCTCGGGAGCTCGAGTAAGGGGGAAAGGGGAGGGTGTAGTCACATTTGGAATTTTCAAGAGAAAGTGGAAGTTTTGGACTATTCGGTGGAGGGGGAGGTGAGGACGGAGTTGCCCAGAATGGAAACGCGCGCGCGACATCGCGATATAGGTTACTCTTCATGGTGGTCAAAGTATTGGTTCTCTGATGGGGACTATTTCAGAAGGTAAGAAATGTCCGTGAACGTCAAGGCTGGCGTCACTATTTGGATATGGGGTGGTGAGAGGATATATAAATAATGGGTGATAGAATGTGTTAGTAGAGAATGGAGAATCGGTGGGTATCTGGCAATTGGGTGGGAGGGGTAAGTTTTGTTTGTACATGTTAGAATAGTTTATTGCAGTTATAATAGTACTAATAATAGTATAGTACTAGAGTACAAGTAATAAATATAGGGTGATAATTTATTATATAATACTAACGTATATATATATAGTGTAATTTATAAGTGTACGTGATATATATATATATATATATAGGGAATTTATTAGCTAATATATAGGTAGTAGGTTATAGGTTTGTATACAGTAAAAACCAATCATTGCACAATACTAACATTCATTGTACAGTATGATATATATATATATATATATATATATACTAATTATAGATATATAATCCCTTTTATATAACATCTCCTCTTTGAAACTTTACAGTTTTATAATGATTTAGTAATTAGGTGATACGTTACTCATATCAGCTATATTATATATATAGGTTACTCAAATTAATTTTTGCAATGACATGCCCGTTTCGGATAAGGATGGGACGTGGAGTTGACAACCTTATGTCAGGGAACGAGTAAAGAGAGGACCAAAGAAGTCGCAGAGAACATGTCGAATAGAGGAGTTCTCAATAGTGCATAAAAAGTTACAGTAAGTGAGGTTTATCCTTAGAGAGCTGAAAACAAGTATTAAGGCTATAATTCCAGTTGTAAGATATACACAAAACGACACACAGATTAAAATAAACATACATAAAAACATGAAAGAAAATATTTACTATATTATGGAAATTAAAATGTGTTTAATCAACAAATGTGTGTTAACTAAAAGGAGAGAGAGATTAATATTCTCTTATTTTATTAACTTTATGTGAACGAGAAGCAGGTATGACATACAGATAACACTTCACATCATAGTATGTCTTCTTTCTGCTCTTCTACGCATCCATAATCAAGTATTTATCTATATATTCATACTCTGATTAAGTTGCCAATTCCACAATATTTTCGTCATACCATTTTATGTTACCCAAGTTATTCGTTTATTGTTTAGCGTCCCTGGAAGAGAACGAAGTAACAACAACTTTAATACCATTCTTAACCACAATGTAGTTGCTTGGTATCAATGACACCACTTGTATTAATTACTATTTATGATTTTACAATCAAACAATACTTAATTATACAATCCTCGATATTTTTTAACTCATATTAGGGGTGACTTTGAGCATAGTTAAATTACTTCCATCAAATTTCCCGAAGGTGTGGCAGATTGCGTTTAAAAATTCAAAATGTTCATTTCGTATTGGAAAAAAGATTCCAATTTGCACTTGGATTAACGATAAATTGCCAGAAAAGGTCCCGTGCTACCAATTATTGTTTAGTAAAGAAATGATGTATAAGATGACGAGATTATTACATTGTCTGAATAGGCAAGTGCGCCACGGAGACAAAAATGATATTGAGGTAATGTGTACGTTTTTTCTGGTATCTAAGGAATCGTGAATAAGATGTTTTCTATGTATGGTCAATGTGCTCGTGGACACAAGACGCGTGACATTTTAGGAAAACTCACAGCGGATACCGGATGCATAGACTTTCACTTTGTATGGAACTAAAAATCTGTCGTTTTTTGCGTGTTTAGTGGTGATTCTCTCTGCGTTTAACCATCCACAAATGGAATTATACTATTCATGAGATCGTATTATTTACCTCCTTTTTAGCTCCAGGCAAAGCAATCTTCGCTAGGATCTTCTTTTCCACATGATTTTAAGGAGGACTACTGTGTCAGCACAGAAATAAGAAGTAATTACTCTTTCTAAACTACTCCAAATGTGATGGCGCATAAGGTTTTCTCATCATTATATAATGGAAAGTAAAGAAATCTAGCTGTAGAGAAAGTGTAGATGAATGCGCACGCGGAAGAAAGGGGTTGAGCCGCATATTAAGGAGACCGGAAACAAACTACAAACTTACGTGGTTACTAAAGCTCTTCAAAGGACTTGCTGTACTCAAATTAAGAACGTGCGCCCCATTCACAGAATATACCCCTATACTCGATAGCGAGACAACTCAGTCTTTTTCTTTCCTCTCATAACGCATTAAGTGAGAAGTAAGTAACTGCAAATAACGCAGATACAAACGAGTAAAGCTCTTCTTGGAAGACACAGTCAAGGTGTGAAAAGAAAAACTTGTCAAAGTGTGATAATGAAAACTTGTCAAAGAGCACACGGGCTCTCGTGAGCTGCATAGTTAATCCCGAGTAAGTTTCATTATGTCATTAGTACCGATTCTTCTTTACGATATACTGTGCTTGCACGCTTTATGGTATAATAAATATCAAAGACCCTAAGTCGAAGTGATAAAAAAATTAATATATGAGTGAAGAGTTAGAATTATCGATACTGTATTTGACGTTATCTGAAATATATGAGTACCTCTACAATCTAGTATAAAATTATTGAAAGTTCACTAGACCCTTTATTTTTGCGGCGATCTGAAGGATTTTTTATACATATTTAGGAGACTCCCAGAGTGTTAGTAAAAGTAATGAATTAAAAATGACCTAATATTTCACTGAGTACCACTTCACTATCTATGAAAGTTTATAATGTATGTGTTTTATAAATTTTTTATTACTTTATTTTTAAGTTTTCTGTGATCTATAATCTCAGTGAGGAGATAAAACCGCAAAATTAATAATAATTTTCATAATTAAAGATGTACTAAAAAGTGAAAGTGAGAGAATAACTGAACCTAGGTAAAAACTATGACTAAAACCCGTCTGTAAGTGGGAGTGTGTGTCGCGTGGATAGTGGAAGAGCAAGGTCTACTAACGAACATAACTCTCGAAGGCTGCCTAAGATATATAAACTAAAAACGTAACCAACCAATAAACAATATTATACTAGTTAAAATTAATAACTGATATAATACTTACATACATTAGGACAAGTTTTTTGAGGACGTGAATGGTAATAGAAAGAGAACGCTGATTCTGTTTGCCCATGGTAAATTCATTACTGTGTAAAGATAACTTTGTTTTGCCTTTCAGACTAACGTCTTAGGACAAACAAGAAATGTGCTAAGTATCGTCTAGCAATTTTGCGTCAGATTGTTGTAAGACGCGCTGGTTCTCTCTCTCTCTACTCCTCTCTTCACGCATACTTATACGATCTCTTCTGTCTTGCTCTCTCCGTGACATTGTCTCTGCGTCACTCTGCGTACTACATCTTCTTCTCGTTCCTCTACGCTCCTCTTCCAATTCTCCATAGCAAGAAACACAACATATACAATATAGTTCAGTGTGTTATATCTCTCTTGCAACTGTTTGTGGTGCGAGAATAATTCTCATCTTAATCGATTAATTGTGTATATGAGTTTCTACAGAGATGCTCTTCATTGTGAGTTTGGAACAACCGCCACTCGTGACTTGTCTAACTTTCTGTCTCAGGCATAACGGAAGAATTTGCAGTCACTCAGAGTGGTAGAATTTAAACTGTAAATTAATGACTGATGATCTAATTGTAATGTCCGGAAGTAATCAAATGATATATATATAGATAGAATATATATATATATATATATATACATATAGATGGTGTGGTTTAATGCCTGTGAAGCATCGATAAACAAGACAAAATAATATAATAGGATAATTAATAAAATTTTAATAATGGAGATACTTTCTCTCGGAAGGCAGGACAGCAAATTTTTAAAATTGTGAATTTTCTAATAAGTGTACCACTTGCGCTCTAATTATACGGAGATTGTGAACCATGAAGTTGTGCGAGAAGTAAAAGCGTGAGTATATTAGATCTATATTAAAAAACCTCAGAGAGACTTATTACGGTGGCTCTAGTTCATATCTATGATCTTATAATAAGTAAGATAGAGAGTAAAAACTTTCCCACACATTATCCCCAACGCGCATTTGCTGCCAAATCTTCATATACTTCCTTTGGATATATGACAAGTGACCAATATCCCGAGCTATATAAGTTAGTTACGTCCAAACATCCAGCATTATACTTAATAACCTTGTGACTACCTTTATATCAGTAGCTTGGAAAAATACGTTCTGTTTAAAATGAATATTGGATCCTCTAACGAATGGTGATATATACACACGTGCATCCAATTCATAAATGTTCGGCAATGTCTAATTAAGAACAATCAATCACACTAATAATATGATCTAATACTATCTTCATTTTCGAAAGAATGATTATTTATATGTGCGTTTTACAAAGGATAACTCCACCCATAGTGTATAAGACTTAACTTGGCACAACAGTAAGGATAAGGGAATATCTTTGTCGCATTTGAAATATAATTCCAATTCATTACTTAATAAGATTTGTTAATTCTATGTATTTCAAGAATCTTTCCCATTCAAGCATATATGGTTAAATTTAGGTAAATAATAATTAAATAAAAATTATATAAAATATAATTAATTAAAATATTTATTAATTTAAAAATTATAATATATATAAAATAATAATAATTAATATAATTATAAATAATATAAATAATATAATTATATATTATATAATACTAATTATATAAAAAAATTATAATATTATGACATCACTACTAATAGATTTTATTATTAACCATAATTCCTAAAGTATAATTTTATTTGCAACTTCAAGTTTAATATTTCTTGGTATAACACAGCATTCATTGAATTAGAGAACAACCAATAATTACCTATCCTGAGAAAGTCAGATACCAACTTGAGTATATGTCTGTACGATCAAGATCTCATGTTTTGTGGACAAATTAAATTCCTCATACACGAATTATATTGCCATTAGTTATTCTTGAAAGGATAACTGCCTTCGAATAGTGTTAAGAAAAATATTAGAAAGAATCTAAAATAGGTTTGAAGCCTAGAGACTTAACTTCTTGGCTCTTATCATACATATGTAGAAACGGTAAAGTAGCAGCAGTCTCCTAGACATGGCCGTGATGAGTTATCTATATGATAGGCTAAACACAAAGTGTACAATTATATTCTATTATAAAGAATAAATTATACATTCATCAAAGTTTTAATAGTGTAAATTATAATAAAGTACCATTAATAAAAGTTAATAATATTAAATTAATCAAATTTAATCGGTTTGCCTTTGTATTAAATGATTTCAAAATAATTATCATGTGAAAGTTTAAATAAATAAAAAGAAATAGAGTAATAATTCTTACTGGTCACTAATGGACAGCTAGAAGGGAACCATGCTACTTATACATAAGCAATTAAACGAGTTATATTAACGAAATAATTGAGACATTAATATTATATAATGATTCTAATATTAATGATCTGAATATATTGTCAGTCTAGTTACTCTTCACAACGTGTAATGTAACCAATTCTTAGAAACTTAGAAGAAAGAAAGGAAAAACTAGGAAGTGGAAAATATCAACATACACCAAATTATACTACTACCATTATTTGTGACCTTTTTGTCCTAGTGTAGATAAGCATACTAGTTATGTGTATATTCATATTAATTTCTCATATTGAAATAACTTATTAAATCTCATATGCTCATAATATTTTATTTAAAGCAATAATTAAATTTATTGTTATACTCCCAATTTAAAAATAATTAGCAGTGACTCTCATCAGTTGTTTTCAAACTTTAATAGGCCAGGCCGGATACTTAATTAATTCAGCAGTAGTTTTTACAAGCTTGAATGAACTGGGTTGGACAGCTTGTTTGAAATTAATTTTAGCTTTCAGGTTTAAATGAATGGTACAATTAATTTGAGTTTTCTTTCAAATTTTTTGTTTTCTTTAGTTATTGTTCAAAGTGGATTCGATACCACGTGGGAAGTAAATAGGTTTTTTTAAGAATTTTTAGAGGAAATTAATTTAATGCTAAAAATTAGTAATTCAGACACTAAATGTTAATAAGTCTAGGATTTATTGTTCCCTAAGTAAAAATAAATTAAAAAAATATTATAAGGAATAATAATATAATAATATAAATTGATATAAATATAATAATTAAATATAATTAATTAATTAATATATTAATAAATATATTATAATATGAGAATATTTTTCTTAAATTTTAATAAATAAGTGTTATTTTTTAAATGATATAATAATGATTATATAAATATTTAACAATGTATAAACTAATAACTAATAATATATTCATAATTGTATTCTTGATATTTGAACCTAACTCAATAATTAATTAATAATAATAATTAATACCAATACTTATGCATTCAACGTTAGATTATAATTAGTTCATGTTCGATCACAAATTATATCTCTCTTAAATATATTGTTTTATCAAAAGTCGTGAACTCAGTGTAATTTATACCCTATTTTGTCTTTGTAATGATTACTTAAAACACTCTTATCAAATACGAATTTAAAATCTAGTTCTTAACATTTCTGTTTTCATATAGAATTTCTGTGAGATTTATTAATTTTACATAATAATAGTGTAATAAATTGACGATGTAATATACGACTCAAACCCTACGCGCTGATTTCTAAAAAGCCTAGCTAATAAATGACAGTAATACTCTGTTTTATATAGATAGAAATTTAAATTGTTGATAAAATTGTATAATAGAAACTTACATACCTCGTGAATTAGATAGATAGGGAAGATGAACCTTCAATAGGCCACAACATTTAAGTATGCGATCAAGTCAACATGGAGAATAGAGAGATCCAGCCCAGAGTAAAATGATTAGATAAAAAAACTCAAACAAGAATATTCTCCAGTGAAAAACAAATAGAAAAGTTTAATGAGTATGCTTTCAGAAGGTAAAGATACGGCTATATATTTAAATTGTTTAGTATAGATTGGTGGGACCTCATTACATCTCAATAATAATCATACAGTATGGAACCAAGAAATAAACGTATATTATATATTGTAATAGCTAATTGCTCACGAACAAATTTCATAACGCATTTTTATATTATTGTGACCCTTTTTAGTAGAGATTCAATATAAATAAGGGCGTTTCCTTATCTATACGAATGACTATGGAGCTTGACTCCTCATAAGTAGACCTTTCTTAATGATTCAATTCGACTATTTTATAATAGTAGGTGAATGAAGCCTATACTTGATTATATTCAAAAAAATTTTAAGAATAATTACTTAAGCTTTTACAATAAACTCTCTACTGATGATATGCATTAAATTATAATAGTCTAAACCCTTATTTGACTGATAAGTGGTGGGAGGAAAGTTTGGCTAAGACGATCAAGAGGTTATTTCACTATAGTAATAATATTCTGAGGCTTTAATGAAAGTAAATACCTGTTTATACTAACTTATTTTATGGTTAATTAATAAATATATATATATAATATATTAAATATATATATTATATATTATATACTATTTATAGGTATAGTAATATATATATATAGTACCATATATATATATATATAAATATTATATAATATATATAATTATATATAAGTACGATTATTTGTTTATCACTTTACTCAGAGGTGCGCTTGTGTGGAGACTTATGTAAGGATGGTGGGTGTGAAATACGGCGTCTGGCTGTTCGTGTCTCGACTGATGAAGTGATGTAAATATATAGGCGTAGCCGACTGCTATGCATATCGGTGGTAGTGTTCTGCTATTGGTCAAGCATATACAGAGCTCATTGGTGATTACGGTGTAGAGTGAACAGACCTTGGAGCGCCACTTTTTTTTTCATGCCAGCCATTCTCTTACTGTAAAGGATCGGATTGCGCTCGACATATGCATGTCCATTTTATGCGCTAGTGGCAGTCTCGACAGATGAATGTTGTCGGTAGTCAAAAAAGCTCATACTATCTTCAGCACACGGTGGTTCAAGGCACGAGGATTGACTGATTAGAGTGAAGTTAGCCTCGTATATTATATCTTTAGCTATCATGGACTCTCGCTTTGAACTAACACCAGCTCTATGACTGTCCTCTTTCACCGTTCACTTCATTTATTAGAAGACATGGCTTTCCCTTGTGTGTTGTGAGGAGATCTGAAGGAACTATTATGGATTGCACGAGAAATTTTGAGTGGGATTGGATAGACGAAGTGAGAAGTATGCTTCAATAAAGAATTGGTGATAAAGATGAACAGATGTGCTCAGCGAACTCTGAGAGTGATGGATCCGTAATGAGACCAGCAGAGAGGAGATTAACTGTTGAAGAGTGCTAAATGAAAGGATGATGTCACGTATAGGAAAGAAGTGTGAATAGAAGGCCTGTAATGTATGAAGAGGTACTTCATTGAACGGAAAGAGTAGAGGCGAACAGTGCAGAAGAGATCTCAGTCCTTCAACTGCTGAGATGAGATTAGAGAAAGAAGTAGTAGATGTGATGCATACTCGATATAAAAATTTATTTTGATATACTATATGGCAACACATGTTGAAAAATAAAAGCCACTCCTAGCGCGTGAAGATCAATAAGATGAGACCTTATGAGACTCTTAAACAGCTCGTCTCAGATCCAAAGAAGAACATAAGCACATATTTTTCATTAGATGTGAGAGAGATGTTGAGTTGTTGGTTGCCCAAATTTGAAAGACAAGGAGGGCAAGGTCCAGAAGAATGGGGACATTTATAAATATAAATATATGACGACGCTTCTAGAATTCACTTTTTCTCTGAGCGCAGTGTATCTATCCTTAATCTTTTTCACTCGTCAAACGTGTGTTTTCAGAATTACCTTCTTCATAATTTTATTGTCACTATAATAGTGTTTTTTTTTTATGGATCATTAGTGTATATTGACTTAGCAGTAGAGAATCTTCTAATCTCGTCCATCTTTGAATTTCGCTCTCGGTGAGAGATGTTTTTGCTTTTCCTTTCTTTTTGTCTCTTTCTCTCTTCATCATATATCAGCCATTCCTTCGTGTCATATTTTTAAATTTGAAAGTCAGGTTGTACATTACCAATTCTATGTTTAATTAAGAGAGTTTATTTAACATCACACAGGGTGACATAATTTTTTTGATGATTAGTGTATCTTGCTCTCATCAGTTAACAATTCTGAACAATTAGAGCAGGGGTGGGTACGTTTATATAGAGTTTAGCGGACGCTGCGTGACACTTATATGTCTCATAGTTAACTTTAGATCTAGTCAGTCCATGATAGATTCCGAGGATGTGTTGTTACTTTAGGGGCGGTCTGCTTGATAATTGTGAGGTTCTACTTGGATATATTTAGAGAATAGTCTAGAGCGTTCGCGGTAGTCTAGAAGTGCTTTTATACATTTATTAGCTCTCTCCTGTCGTATAGTTTAGTTTGCTCGTGGTATATGGTTCAAGTTCGTTGATATATATGCCGTATCTGTGCACACACGCCCCAAACATGTAAGCTTACATAGGCTCGCTTATCACCACTTTATAGTGAGCTACTTACTGAATATATAATATTATTATATAACTAAGATTATAATACATAATTATAATATAAATATTATTATTATCTAATAAAAGTATATATTAAGTAATAATTATATATAGGGTGATATATATATTTAATTATTAATATATATCATGTGAGAATTTTTTTTCCACGTTGTCATTATTAGGTCTATATTATAATTAAATATACTCTATATATAATATATAATAATTAACCATAATAATATTAAACATATCTATATTAATATTATTAATGGGTTCATATATAATATATATTATAATTATATTTACTCTCATTATAAATATTTTAATTAATATAATGTATAATAAGATCAAATAATAGGTACGATCATATTAATTAGTGCTTTATATATTATAATAATGATTATTAATAATATATATAATGATAATAATATTAGTAATATTTTATTATAATATATTATTGTGAATAAAGTATAGATATATATATACTCATAACATATATTAATATATAATATAAATTACTATAAATATATATTTTAGTACATTGTAATGTAATGGTTTTTGCTCTTATTTTTATTATATACCTTATATCTTATTTATTAACATTTGAAATAATTAATATAATTACCTATTATATTATTTTGTATGTTTTATATTATGTATGGTAGAGCCTGTATTATTTTAATCCTACTAGAAACATCATAAAAAAGAAAGGTATTAGGGGGCACCCCTGAGGTGGCTCGGACCAAGATTGGATGATACCTACTTAATAACCTAATAACCTGAGTAAGTTAATGTGAAATCACTATAGAGTACTCTTTAACCTAAGGAGAACAGTAAAGCTTATAGATAATAAAAATAAGGATCATAATCACAGTACCTTATGAGTACGATAATATCATTAATATGGAGAGAGTTCTAGTGAACCTCGTTTATCAGTAATTAGTCGTCATAACTTCTTATCATTCATTACTACAACTTTGCTCAGCATTTCTTAATATTTCATACTTAGATATAATTATAGTTGCGCGCTCGAGCACGCGCTCGCTTATCACTCTCCAGCTATAGAACTCCAACAACTATCACACTTAGTGTGTTGTCAACTTTATAAATCCTAAATTTAAGCAATGGACGTGATCGGTAAAATGTAATTATAGTTTAGTATAAGGCTGTGTAAACTAGCTAATGTTGCTCTAGATTAATAAATAGATTTATTGCTATGGTGAATTATATAGTTAATTTTAGGGTTTTTATAGTATATATCACAATGTCTCACACACTAACTCTATGTTAGGTTCTTTCTCTCACTCACAGGGTTTGCAAGGGCAACGCGTGGTACTTCGACTAGTTCAGATTCGGACTTTGTAGAGTGAGAAGGTTACCTCGCATCTCGAGCACATATAATAATAATATCTCTCATATTAATAGCTCTTTGTTATGTTTTTAGTGTTAGAAGTTACATCATACGATATTTTCTTCATATATATTATTCATTGGTTCCCTAGGCACACACGAACACACAAATCCACACAACTACCAATCCACAGCACCACCACACCTACGCCAACCCACAACACACCACACACAACAAAATATTATAAACTATCATGAATGAGATAAATGATAAAAGATACACTTTATACTTATTATTATAGCTATGGGTTTAATCCTAGTGATAACATTTTATTTAAAAAATAAAAGAAGTTGTGAGGTGAACGCATAAAATAAGTAAACATTAACAATTAAAGCAACCAATATCGACAATAAATATAATACTACGCTCAACTTTATAAATATATATAAATAATAATATATAATTCAATAATATATAACAATATACTGACTAAAATAAGAATAACTAGGTATATTACTAATGTTGAGTAGTTTCAAAACTAGTGCAATCTTGATGATAAGTATATAGTAATAACTATTACTCCTAATCTATATACTATAATTGGTATTATAACCATTAGGCGTGAATAGTTCTTATAACTCAATACATTACCTTATTAATTGGAGGTGCTACTATTTTACTCAGCTAATGTGACTCTAAGCGCGTCTACATAATTGTTACTACATCATATAATACATAAAGGCTATCGTAGTGTTATGTATAACTATGGATACATATAGCTTTATTATACATATACTATACCTCTCTTATTATCTATACTGCCCCCTCGCTTATAACATTTTTTATAATTTCACATTAATATAATGTTTGAAAAGAAATTAGTACTATACTATTTTAATAATTAATATATATTAATATAATATATAATATATTATATCCATATTCTTAGTCTACTTTCCTGGCAATTGGAACTCCACTCATATTGGAATCACATAGAGGGTAACTTATCCATTTCATAAGTACACTCTCTCACTATTTAAGAGACCTAGAAAAAATGAGTAGGATGAGTGGTGTATTAATACTATAATACCGCTCTCTAAGAGCGCTACAACTATAATTAGCGAAATATTATAGTAAAGAATCATCCCATAGAAAAAGAGATTCAGACTTGTTGAGGTGGTGAAGAATGAGTCTCATAAGTATACTTAAGTCTTGGTTAAATTCTCATTCAAGTATTAAAGAATGAGTTGAAATTTGTAAATAAGCAAATAGTAAGTGAAATAATAATATTAATTGAAAGTATAAATTAAGTAAGCTAAGCTGCTCAATCTTTTAGACACTTGTTTATTTTTCATATATACAACTCATAGAAAAGAGAGTTAAAATTAAAATTGTGAGAGCTCAAAACCTCTCCACATATAATCATAGTAGGTTAATTCCATATTATACAAGCTCGTTATGAATATATTCTACTCGAGCGTATGACGCCTCAAGTTTCTAATCTATCCTATAAATGCCTCAGGCATTCAACACTTGAATAATGATGTATTTCCTTACACACATTCAGTCTCTCTACTGACTCATACTGTCTCTTCTCTCGCGTCGTCCTTCTCAGTGTAAGATGTCGCTACTCATTAGTCATAATCTCGTGTTCTATCATCATCTAGTCAATCATACTTTTCTCATTCATTCTACTAGCTATGGTCCTAGTAAGAGATTTAGGTATTAGATTTGCCTCCAAATTAGAAGAATGAATAATATTCTTCTATTGAGGAAGCTAAAACTAAACACCATAGTGATGTGCTCTCAAATAATATACACCTTTAGAGAGAATCAGAGATCTCTCAGTCTATATTTTTTCTTCTTTAGATCGAACTGCCTTCAGCACTTGTTACTAATATCTGAGCACTTGTTGTGTTCGCACTCGATATCCTCTGATATTACCATAATAGAGATCATCTCATAGTTGAAATTTTATAACTTATCCTCTGTAGATGTGGTACAATAAGAAGGAGAATGAAAATAGTTTTTGTTATGCTACCTCATTGAGATAAGAACTCCAACGAGACCCAACATCAAGATGAGCTCTCTAGAGTGTCACAAAGTAAACGGAACAACTGTTGTGTAATATGATGTATAATTAATTATATAATTTCACACCCTCTATATAACATCGTCTTGCCCGTTCCACATCTCAAAATGAGAGGAAAGAAGGGACCAAGAGAAGCGTGAGAATGATTATAGTTAAGATAAGATGGAAAAGACAGAAGAAGTACTAGTACATACCGGAACAGTGGATATGTCAGTATAGGAAGATATAAGAGAAAGAAGTGAAGCGAGAATGATATAGGGACATGTCTTACATTTCACCCTTTCAGGAATCTTCTACATCGGTCTCCTAGTCTTGTTATAATAATTTTTAATGTGTATTTGTGGTTTTGGATGTATGAAAATAATGAATAATGTGTTTAATTAAACTCAAAAGATACTATTAGTTCATACAAGGTTTATTGACCTATAAGTTGAATAATGCCCCCATACAAATTATATCTCTCTCGCCTAATTTTATTCAATGCTGTCATTATGAGTTTCTCTGCATGCCATTCGGAGTAAAAGGTGGATCAGCTACTTTCCAAAGAGGCATGGTGACTTTATTGAGCATTTCATATTCAAAGTCATGGTCTATTTAACTTTGTGTTGTGTCAATAGTGTCTTCACCCTCCCCTGCTCAATTTGATCACAAATTTGTGCTGATACAGACGGGTATCTTTCGATACTCAGATGAGGACTTATTTTATTAGTTAATTTTATTTTATCAGACTAATTTGATCTCCGATCAGGCATTGAAGCTGTCTCTAATTATTGACTCATTCTATTTTCATTTATTTATTTCCATTACTAATATACGTATCTTTAATCTCGAACGTCTCCCTAATCTATGTCCATGTTAGGATACCAGATACTCAGGCTCTGACAAGCTGTAGTGCAACATCTAATGACTCCTATCCTATAGTCTTTATCTACACATCTCAGTAAGAGTCTTGACTCAAGATTTAGCTTAAGAATTACTCAGCATCTAGAGATCATCACTTCACATAAGTGACGATATATTAATCCTCTTTAATAGGCCTGGCACCCATCTTCCCCTGAGTCAGATGGTCCTCTCGTATCTTTAATAAGAGAGCAAGAATTATATTGTTCCCCATATTCGACGTTCGAAGCAGTTCACCACATACTGTATGCTGTCATCACACCGTGAATAAAAGAAACGCAAAATAGAATATAGGAGAAGGATACCAGATTAATAAATCAATCACCCTTTCTAATTACTAATCAATGAATTATCGGTATAATTCTAGCACAAGCCCATGCAAGTCAACTCTTATTGTCATGCATTTAATCAATTCCTGACCTATTCGTCTCTTCTAATTGATTTATATTTTTTAGCATTGAATTTCACACTAATGTTCTAACATAATCTTATGAATTTAACTCGAAGCTTGACTATATATAAGTTTGCATAGATGTCATTGACACAAAATAATTCAAGCGAGTGTCACTCAATACTACATTATAAGGACACGTAATATGCGCATATTATACTCATGCGCTAAAATAATAATGATAAAACGATAATATATGAAGTGTGATGAATATCTAAGTTGATAACATCTTCAGTAACGATCGATTACCAAAAGAAATACTCTCTTTTCCCATGTGTGCAAATAGTGTACTCTTACATTCATTCAAACTTATTTTTAGAATGGAAGATATACAGATGTGTTTCGTCCTCTAGTCTATCTATTCATATAGTCTCGTGAAGGAAATAATTCCGACTTAATTATACAAAGTGACAGAAGTCGTAAATGAAAATAAATAATTATCTTTTGGTATTTATGGATATTTGAAAAATTGTATTTAATGTGAGAATATAGAATCAAATGTTTCCATTTAACCTTCGCTTGTTTTAACATTTCATATGAATATTCTCCCTTAAGTATTCTAACTGAGAATGGCCATGCAATTCCGGATAACGTCATCTTTGATCATACAATTTGGTTTAACTTCTTACCATACCCTCTTTTCGAAATATATACACTTCTTCTCTATATTGTTGCCTTCTGCTCTCAAATGCTTATTAGAAATGTACATCATAAGCAATGAGACTGGTATAATCGAATCGGACAAAGTACTATGTTCGTATGCTCGATCTAACCACTCTTCATATATATCTCCTCTTTCTTTGCAATACACTCTACATTACCTCATAACATTTTTGGTATATAATTATAGAGGCTGTGCATTTCTTTACTCTAATACATTTAATCCACAGTCCTATAATCCCTCATTTGTCTCATCATGTTCCTCTTTTGTATCAACTGTATGACTTCCCTAAACTAATCTGTTGATCATAGAATATAGCGCTATTTCCATGTCTGAGGTAGTAAATAAATGTTTATATGAGAGAGAACTGGTAGTGACTGAAGCTATTCATATCTTTTCGTAAATTTTACAAGTCTCGAAGTTTCCTGGCAATATACGCTAGCATGGGCTTATCATTTGTTCTTTCTTAAGTAACCCATGCTTCTAGCCACATAACATTGGTTTCTCGCACCCAAAACGCATATTAATTATCTATAAACATTTGACTAAACCTCACTTATATAATGTACTACCATTAATAATCTCCATATCTCTTTTCTAACCCTGACACTGACAATTACATTTACTTATAAATGATCAACAGAAGTATCTTAATTTTAGTAATAAACTAATTATTCCCTGCCAACTGTTTCCCATACCTCTCCTCCCTGAACAAACCTAACATTACTATCACAGTTTTTTCCGGTAATCTTATATCACCTTATATATCAATAACTAATTTGTGCCCCCAATGTTATTTCGTAACAATCAAATTAACCTCTTTTAACATATTCTATTTACTGTATTTTAATGCTAAAGATGCAAGGCAGAGATATGAGGAGAACTCTATGATTGATCTATTCCTCTACAACTTATGATGGCCCGATCATCACTGACTTATCCAAATTAAGCTTCAATTTCGATTACTTTCCTACCCGGCAAAATTTCGATAGATTATTGTTTTACAATATATCAACTCCATCATGTTGGGTGCGATTAACTATCGTTACATCATATCATCAAAACTTTTCACTTGTATTTTTTGCCATTATCTTTGATGATAAACTCTGAAATAACACACTAATAATCTCGTTTGCAAGTTATTATACGTTCCTAAGGATTAGAACATGCACACTCTCTGTGTTTGTACGTGTCTCGACTAGCCAATTTAACTAATAATATTATTTACTCTATTAAAATTAAAGTACATTCCATTGAATATCCACCCAGTGTAAGCTCTTCATAGCTTTTTCTCAATATTATCTATTCCGATATTTAGCATGGCGACGAGTCTGGTGGAACTCCAGAAATTAATTTTCGAAAATTCCTCAATTTCAATATACGCCAATCAATCTACGATTTTAATCTTTCTTACTAAACAATCTCGCCTAATTACATCTTCACACTTTGAAAGAATAATTCTTATGGTAAGTCTGTTGAAGCGGCATGACACTCTCATTAGTAATACATTTCTTCCTTAAAAACCTCAATGCATGATGAGAAGGATATTAGCCAAGTACAATAGATAGATAATAGGAAAAAATTAATTTAATTTATTCCGCTAGTAATATCCCAAAGCTATCATGTTCTAGTTATAAAATCAATATTACAATCAACACTCATCCTCCCCGTTCCTAAACTATAATACTTAAATTATAATAAATTCAATACATAATCATATATATATTACTAATCTAATCAAAATAATTACATTAATATTATTAATAATAATAATACTCATATAATAAAAGAATAATATATACTAATTAATAATATTATATAATTATATATTGTTATAATTAACTCAATTCTAATAATAATTAATCCATACTATAATATATTTCCATATTCAATGTATATTTTGTTAATCTCATCACACACTTGAAAACGCTACTACACGCCGAGACTTTCCTAGACCTCTTTTTTGAGTGTGTATATCTAAAACTAATAGACGTTCTAGGCTCTTGTGATATTAACTATATACCCGTAGTAATATAGTAGGACTATAAGTCTAATAATTATCCGAGAAATACCTATATGTAGCCAAGCTAATTAAAGTGAAAAGGCAAAGGAATAAACTCAAAAATTCTGTTTCTGTGACTAGACGTGTACACCAACAACTAAAGTTTTGAAGTGCAACATATAAAATAGTATTTTTCCTTCTAACTTAAATTATTTAACCTGTATATTCGATTGTTGAACAAATGACACAAATATAAATATATTCACTTCTCGTAATCTATAATCGTAATCTGTAGGTATAGTCATTAACAATATACTAAAAGTTAAATGAAATTGCCGAGTGCATAAGCCTATTCGGACTTTGTCTTGTTGATATCAGCAAAAATCAACCTACCTTATTTCTGCCGCTCATGCACCACGATCAAAAGTACCTACATTGATTTCACTTACTCTAATCGGCGTGTCCAATCAGCATGAGCGACACTCAAATTGCTCAATAATCAAAATTACTTGGTTCAGAACGACTTTAGAGATAAACACTTGTTGCATCCTCCAATTATCCCCGGATAAAAAGAATACTTGGCCATTTTACTTTAAAGGCCATATTAGATTTAAACATAAGCTACATGTATTCATAATAACTGCCTTGACACTGCTTGTGTAAAGATAGATTTGCACTAAAATATAGCACTTAAAAAAAAGCCATTTAAAACAAGCATGGTCGTTGACTATAAAAATTTATTTTCTAGTCTCTTATCACTCATAGTTGTTTCCTCAGTACGAAATAATGGCAGAGAGATACTTATTATAAGTCTATAACTCGTAATTTACTCTTGGATATATATTCGATTTCATGCAAAGATTATATTGACAATTATTTCGGTTTCGAATGCACAGCAAAATACAGGTGAATTCCCATGAAGAACTAATCAGGCCAATTCAGATTGACCACATGATATTCTTTTTCCATAAGCTTTGTAAAAGTAAATGAATAATTAAAAGAGTTTCTCGATTCTTCAAAACTCATCGTTTGGTGTCTGTTCCTCTCTAAAAAATTGATCTGACAATTTGCCGAAGATCGTGCTTTAATAGTTCTCATAAATTACAGACTTCGAAACCCATCGAGTCAGGGCAACTAGTCTCGAAAGAAGCGGTCTAAAGCAACAATCAGTATTGGTTTTCGACCATTTTAACATGCACATTCAGGTACAATTTGAATACCAAACGAATAGTTACCAAGTAGATGCAGTCTATTTATTGACTTCTTTTTCCCTATGTAACCATAAAACACAACATTTCAATTACTTTGTAAATGGTACACTCTGATATAGTATGGCTTAATGTATACCCTGATGAGGGGATAAAACTTCATCAATACCAAGAAATACCTGATGACTGATTTACCAGCTCTCATTGTTAATCCCACTTATCTCTAGCAACTCATTTGGTGCTATCATATTGTAGCGTTACGCATAGATACTATCTCTTCTCTTATTAAGTAGGAGAATAGATTGAATCCCCTTATGTGGAAGTTCCTACAGGGAGGACGGATGTGAAAAAACCAAATTGTTTGATATATGACTTTTCTGTCTTTTGTTATCCCTGTTTGACGTACGATCGACTCCGCAGAATCTGAGAGAGGAGGAGAGATCTTGGAGAGAGGAGAGGATGATATGTTAGAGCGCAGTGCCAAGAGACGATAGAAGAGACAGAGTGCTTGAATATTAACGAGCAGAAGAGAACTTGCCAGGAGAGAGAGAAGAGAATCCACAGAGATGCAGAGAGATGAGCAAGCGCGATCAGTCTCAACACGATACGTCAGAATCTACGTGTAATGAGAGAGAGTATGAGGATTATTGCATTGTAGCTCTAAACTGAAGTTTTAGTTAATAAACTGATCGTTTATTAGATTACAAATACGATAATATTACTCTTGAAACCTCTCGTGTAGTAAACCTCCTCTTATACAATTATCATGCAATAATGCTAATAGATAACAGGTTATAAAGCGTATATGAACATAACAAAAACTTATAATGTCGTCCTCAATACCACCAGAAAGATACCCATAATACTCTACACTCAAAAAAGCATCTACACAGTTCTTATACTTTAATGAAAAAATAGCAAGACGACATCAAGGATTCACATCCATGGTAAGTGGAGAGTTAAAACAAGATACCTATAACTTTTGCCATGATTACTTCCTTTATTACATAGTCGCAAAATTAAGTAATTCCAAATAATCTTATCGGGCCTCACAACTGTTAAACAAGCACAGATATTTTGCAAAGAACTTCACTTTACAACAGAAAACACTTATATCATTTGACTAATGAGCAAAACTAGACGGTGTAAGGAGCTAAACTTACTTGAAGGACAAGGACTTAGAATGACTATATTAAGTTAAGAGTATATCTTATAATTGTGAACGGACCCATAGAAATTCTTTTTAATCAAACCCGTGAAGTTGTATAGTATCGTGTACATATACTCCACCCACCACAACCAACTCCCACAGACCTTCCCACACCATAGTCTCTAAGGACTAAGTAGTCTATGCCGGAGTGTAAAAATAAATTATGACTCATATGAAAAGAGAGAGAGGACCACCAGAGGCAAGTGCCCGTGATGACTGACAGAGTATGCAATAGATAATTAGATTTATGTTAATATTATCATACAAGAAAGTGCCAAATGATCCTGCCACCCTGTACAAAACTTATAAAATCAACAAACATTTATTCTAGAACTATAAAAATAACACTTGATTGGCAGACTCGCACCTTTGCTCCTACGTGATGCCGAGCACTAAGTGATCACTATGTGGAGGCGTATAACACCGTATATATTTTTTTCTGAACGCAGCATACGTACAGAAGGAATAATAGAAACATTTATAAGTCATACCTAATTTATTTAAGTCATGTAATTAGGTAATGACGAAATTAATTTAAAGTCACTATTAGGAAACCTATATTTTATTAAATCTACTTAGTGGCATAACAGTTTTCTTGAAGTTATATCACAGTAATAATGAAGTATATAGACTCCCAGTGTAAAAGAGCCATAAGAAATAAATAATTTTCTACCCTTATTCTCCAAAAAGCGCTCCCTAAAAAGATATGTCATCTATTCATCATGGAAATAGCATGTTAAAGTAGTATATTGATGGAACAAGGTATCGGATAAAACTTCACGATGAATTTTGTATAGTGAAGATAAAAAAAGCTAGTTTTAGTGTATAGGCATTGAATAACTCCTACTCATACATATCAAACTCACAGTAAATATTTACTCAGTAAATACCACTCTAAATGAGTGTGCTTCGCATGTATAATATTTCAGTTCGATAAACTCACTTAGACTCTATCCGTACCGTGAAGTAAAAAATAATATCATTCCTTCTATTTCCAAAAGGGAGGAGAAATATTATAATATAAATAATAATAATTAATAATAATAATTAATAATAATAATAATAATAATATATGATGATGGTGATAGTTTAGAATATGAATTGATAACTATAATAATTATTTTATTACTTAAATATAATATATTATTAGTAATAAATAATTAATAAGTGTGAACTTTATTCAAGTAATTCGTCATTAGATAAAAAGAAGAATCTGTAATAAGTGATTTGAATTAAACATAATATTAAATTAAATATAATTAATAAGTAATAGTTACTCTGAAAAATTATTAAAAATAGAACAGTTTTAATAAAAGAAAACGATGAAAATGAATGATAGGTTTTAGTTATTCTCATGCTTATCTAGCGTGAGGTTTCAGTTTGATTGCTCTCGCTTTTCAAAGTTAACTCAACCTTTCATTCAATTATAAACATTGTCTGGGAACGAATAGTACTAAGGATGTTAATAGTACTAAGAAAATATTCTTTTCTGGCTTGTATATAAATAACACAATTATCACAATATACAATTGATATTCAATCAACCATATTGTAAGATTCATATATCTTTTTACCCTATGCCCAAACCACGAATGTTCAATTTTCTTATATTTTACTGTCATTTTCTAGCCCAATTTTTGACCAAGATTGCATGCCAGTGATTCAAATGAGATGGCAGTAGTAAAGAAAGCAATTGAATAATCTGAAGAAATTACGTGCATGAAACAAAAACATTTTTTCTTGGATCAAATTAAATTTTTAAATAGCAATTATTCCAAACTACAAAAATGCAAATTGTGGTTTGGGCATAGGACGATGATGCAAATGTATCTTTTAAATAGACGATATTCAAAACGGCAATTAATTTGAAATCCTTCATTTGACAAAAGAGAACACTAGATAATTAACAAGTCTTAAAGTGTTTATAGAATGGCTTGTCTTACCTTGGAAAAAATAATCTCTTCTTCTCCAAATAATTATTCAAACCTTTCTGAATGTCTTCTAGCAAGGCGTTATTCTCCTGTAAACGTTCTAACATGTTTGGTTGATCTGTTGCTACAAGAGCTCTTGGATCAACCACGGCAACAGACATTATATCACGCCAAGTTGAATCTACCCTTGAGAACTTTCTACCTTCTACGGGCATTTGCTTCATAATATCTTCAGATGAAAATATAGGCTCCAAATATAGCCAAGTAACCTGACACTGGAAAATCATATAAGACATTGTAAATCATATACGCATATACGATAGTATAATTCTGATTTATGGCTGATTTAGATTCAAATGAGGATTTCTCATCCGATTTATTGTGCATGAGAATATGGATGATTCAGTGACTTATAAACGTGCATTCTAGGAGTAGAATCATGAATTTTATTTGGATTCTGAGCAAATGCGAATATGCATTAAGGATAAAGCAATAATTCAGATATCTAAAAATTACATGAAGCATATATCTAAAAAATTACATGAAGCATATCAGATAGAATAAGATATTCAAATAAAAACCTTCCACATACTCCATATTGATAAAAAAAAAGAAAGTTTTAACCTTTGGATTGTTTTCCACACTCTCGTAAGTATGAAGTCAACCTCTGGTCATTCCCTCTGCGGTTTTAATATAAGGAAACACTATAATTAAAAGAAATATTGAGAATACCTTAACCCAGGAATCGAGGATGTCTTGCATGGAGAGAAGTTTTTCCTCCCAGGCTTTGATTTCATCCTCAAAAGGTTTTATGTAGGGAGAACCTCTCATCGTTTGAACCTTCTGCGTGTGCTCGTCAAGCAAAACTTGAATGTCGTCAACGGCTGACAGGATGGAAACACCAGTTTCTCTAAAATAATAATAATAATAATAATAATAATAATAATAATAATAATAATAATAATAATAATAATAATAATAATAATTAATAATAATAATAATAAAAATAATAATAAATAATATCACAATTATACGTTCGATCAAAATCGTTTACAAAATATATTTTGATCTAAAATCTACCTTGAGTTTACATCAGTATAAGGTGGCGCATAATATAAATTAAAATATTGATTTTAATAAGATACTGATGATGATACTAATTCATATTGAATGATTGTATTTACAAATCTGAATAGTACCAATAAAAAAAATTATAATAAGGCTAAAAATATGATTAAATTTGCAATAGTTATAATAATAATAATAAAATAAAAATTACCAAATGATAACTTTAACAGTAATAATTATAAAATGCATTGTATAAAATATAGCCTCAATCTCCCTCCACAGAAAAAAAAAAAAAAATATCAACCTCCAGGCTTTAAACTCAAAAGTCACATTGACCCATTCGGACTTCATCTTTTCAAGTGATTTCTCAAGGGCAAACTCCTTCGAGGCCGAGTGACTGATCTCTTCAAGTTTCCTTTGGACTGAAGGAAGACCTGCTTCAATCATGTCTCCTAAAGATGTGCTTTCCGTTAGTTCTATCGGCGTGCCAAGGTGCTCTCCCAGCTAAGGGAAATAATAATAATAACAATAATAATAACAATAATAATAATAATAATAATAATAATAATAAAATAAATAATAATAATAATAAATAATAATAATAATAATAATAATAATAATAATAATAATAATAATAATAATAATAATAATAATAATAATAATAATAATAATAATAATAATAATATTATTATTATTATTATTATTATTATTATTATTATTATTATTATTATTATTATTATTATTATTATTATTATTATTATTATTATTATTATTATATTCTTATTTTATTATTATTTATTATTTATTATTATTATTATTATCATTATTATTATTTATTATAATAATTTTATTATTATTATTATTATTATTATTATTTTATTATTATTATTATTATTATTATTATATTATATTATTATTATTATTATTATTATTATTATTATTATTATTATT
>JABUQX010057061.1:0-5000 GCA_015478945.1 Trachelipus rathkii | reverse complement strand
TTTAAAGAACTGCAATACTAAAAAACTTTGCAAGAAAAAATTAGTGGTAAAATTTTTGATTCAGAGATGTCTTAAATCTTTTCAAAACTTCATTAAATAATAATACTAACCCAAATTTTCCAACGTCATATAAAGTACTAGACTCAAATTCCCTTAAGTCATAAGAACTAAAGCGTGCAAATTTACCAACCGTCATAAGTCCTAACAAAACTCAAATTCTCAACATCATAAGCCTAAACTCAATAATTTCCCAACGTATCATAGAACTAAAATACTCAAAGTTCCCAAAGTCCATAAAATCCTAAAACTTTAAATTCTTCTTTAACTTCATATAGTTCTATAAAAACTCAAATTCCTAACGTCATAATCCAAAAAACTTCAAGATTAACAACGTCAAAGCTCTAAACTCAATTTACTAACGCCGATAAATCTAAACGCCAAATTCCACAAAGTTCATAAACTCACTTAAAACTCAAAATTTCCCAAAGTCATTAAACCCCTTAAAACTCAAATTCCCAAATTCTATTAACCCTAAAAACTTCAAGTATCACAAGTCATTATAGTCCTAAAACTTACCTGTTTGTGACCCACACGCTTTCAACAAGAAAAAGAATCTTTAATGAAGGGTGAATATATTGTGATGACAAATATGCCTTAGAAGTTACAAGACTTAATGATTGCTCCAAAGAAACTGGTGGCTCTTATCACTGCTGTAGTGAAAGAATGTAATAATAGGTGCCACATAAAACTTAACACCAGCCTGTTTATTAGCAGTAATATAATATATATTATATATAAGTATTAATATATATATATATTTTCTATATAAATTATTATATACATAAATATAATATTATAATAATATAATAAAATGTAATATAATATATATATATAGTAAGTATATATATACTATATGATATTCTTCATATTATAAATATTTGATTAATAATATATAAATATAAAATAATATATATATAATATATATATATAGAATAATAATATAAATAATAAATATATAATATATATATATATATTATATAATATATAATATAGTATATAGTATATAATACATTATAATTATATATATATAGTCTCTATATATAATAATATATATTATAAATATATATATAATAATATTAAGTAATATTTATACATCATAAGTGATCTTTACTAAATATATATATATAATATATATATTAATTAATATATATATTATTTTGATTTATATATATATATAGTATTATATATATATATATTTATATATAGTATATATATATATATCGTATATATACCTAATAATAGTATAATAATATAATAAATATTATTATCCTGATGACATGGATCTCTTTACATAAAATATAATATATTATAATATATCTACTGCATATAATATTACCCTAATATAATATATAAATGTAGTATATTATATATGATAGGTAGGTAAATATAATGTTATCACTACTATAATAATATAATATATTGGATAATTATATAGTAATATATATAGTGATATATATATATACTATAAATAAGTATATATATAAATGATTGCACATAGCTAAAAAAAAGTCAGGTCAATAGATGAAATAGTTTATTGATAATATATATATAATATTATAATATATTATATATATAGTAATAATATAAATATATATTAATATATATAATAATATTATTTATATTATATATATATTTATATAGTATATATATATAAATATATATATGGTATATATATATATATATATATATATATATATATATGTATGATTATATATATAATATTAATATATAATATTATATTATATATATATATATAATTAATATTAAATATATAATATATATTGTAATATATTAATAACTCATACTCACATAATATACTAGTATAGTATTGTGTGGTGTATAATATAATATATATATATTATAATATATAGTATATATATAATATAATATATATATATATATACAATAATATATATATAATATATATATATATAAGTATATATAACCTATGATTTAAGATAACTACCCTAAACAATAAAACCACTTCAATATAGCCATTTAGGGAGGTCACACTATATACTTAAAAAATTAATACAATTTCGAAACACACAAAACCATACACAAACAAACTCCAATACATACGTTCATATCAAGTCAATAAAAATATAGTAATAAAGGAAATACAGCCAACATATATCAAACTTTATATCCCCCTATCCACAACATAGAAAATTGTCACAAGAACTCTATGCCCCAAAAAAAAACCTATTACCCCCTCATCGCAACAAAATAATATAACAAACTTTGATCTAGCCGGAGATTTCATGCACACCACCCTTAACATGATTCAATACTCGATCACTATTCATTAAAGAGGCGGATGCACCCATATAATGATCTTTCGCTCACTCAGTTAGTCAGTTTCCTCAACAAACTCGCGTAAAAGCAACCTAAACAAAGACCTCTTCAAGCATAATCAAAAATTCCGACATCCCTCGACGGATCACTTTCTGCGGTGCCCCTCATAACCTTAATGTCACTAAATATGCATGGCAACCTTTATCAAGCTCTCTCCTAACCCCCAAACACCACCCCCCATTCAATTTTCTTCTCACAAACTCAACACAAAACACCCAAATATACACTTCATTATAAAAAAAAAAAAAAAACAACTATACAAAAGAGCATATTGGCAATGCCATATTGATGATAGCAATGAACAGGATTTGGAAAAATTCCAAGTTTATCAAATTTTCTTCCTCACTCTTATCAAGCAGACAAACATTTTTTTAATAAAAACCATTCTTTAATGCTTCCAAAAGATACAATCCCACAAGGTTTACCGCGTAACAATATGTCCCAATTTTTCACCACTGATAGAAATCCCCTAATAAAACAAAGAAACGAGCCTTCGGTCAAAATGGAGACAACCAAAGGATGCCGATTCTCAACTTTAAAACAAATCACAGGACCTTAACAATTAGAATTAATAAATTACATTAATCAACACAAATCAAAGAGAGATCTGGAAGCATTACAACCAAAATATAGATTAAAAGACCAAAACAACCCAACTTTCTCGCACATTAAAAATAATCCATACATCACATACCCAACACCCTCCCCACACACGAAGCAATCTGCAAACAATGCAATTAAAATTCCTCTAGTACAAAAATATTCAGTGTAATTATTCATCTTGTCACACTATTCAAAAATTAGCCAGTAAACCCACAATCCCTATCTAACAGTAACAAATGGAGAATTAAACGTACTAAAATATTAAATCAATCAGAAGTACTCACCCACATTCACTCCCCCAGAAGTACTCAACCTCATTCACTCCCCCAGAAGTACTCAACCTCATTCACTCCCCCAGAAGTACTCAACATAATTAAAAAATTAAAATTTTCAAGCAGTAGTTCCAGACCAAATATCTAATTATTACCACCTCAAACATTTCTGAACCAATGCTATTCGAAGCCCTCACCCAAATTATTTACACAAACAATGCAAGTACTAACACTCTCACCCCGACCCCCCTCTTGTAAAAACACATGCCCGCATAATTCAACTATACTAAAGTAAGTTAAGACAATACCCAACGATACCCAACTTCTTACAGTAACCAAAATTTCTGGATGATGTGATGATGTGTGTGTGTTAGTGGTGTGGTGTGTGGTGTGTGTAGTGTATAATAATATGTGTGGTGATGTATAATACTGTTGTGAGAGTTGTGTTAGTGTTGTGTAGTGTATTGTGTAAGTTGATAGTTGATATAGTGAGTGTGATGTATAATGTTGTTATCCAAGTGATGAAAGAAAATTATAATATTCAGTAGAATTCAACCTTATATATCAAGCACACAATACATAAATTTTATAGACATAAAAACATATTATCCACAGCCACTCAATAAATATACCTTAATGATTTAACACAACAATAAATTTTGAATGTCTAACTTAACCAAAAATGTCTCCCCCTCTCGTCACACTATTCTTAATCGCAATAGACTTATAACAAGGACAATTTGTACAGTTCCCTTGAATAACAATCGCTGAACAAATTAAAATATTATAAATACTAAGTCAATTGCCAATATTAAAACAATAAATAGTAACTAGGCATTTAAAATCTTATATAAACAGAACTTGATATTCAGCTTATATAAGTATAACCAAGGACGACACTACTCCCGTACATACAAAAACTATATAATAGCGTTCCCCAAGGAAGCCATTCTTACTCACTCTTCACTCTTTTAATCTTATTTTTGCATGATCTCCCAACCCCTGCCATTCACATCATATAGATAAAGAGGTTAACAGCTATGCCGTTGTTACTACAACACCATTTACCGCTTAAAACACACCTTTCTAAAATTAAAGCACGCACAGAAACGTTCAATCGATTATTAAAGACAACTATATGGGATCAAGTGCGTTGGACAGATTATAGAATGTCAGCTATCTCACCGCAATAAAATACTCAAACATATCAACACAGTGATATAAAAGAGAAATCATAATAAACATCCAACAACTCAGTTTTTATTAAGTAACAAATAACCCTCCTCATTATAACATGAACAACTATCCATGTTTAAGTAGATTGACTAATTTCTGTGCACATATGACATTACGTGGAAACCATCTAAACATCATTCATTTACAAAGCCATAAATAATATTAATTTGATATGAAGCACTAAATAACCAGATAACTAACCTTTGGAACAACATAAATAAACAAAATCGAATAGTATACAGACAATATCATATGCCCCTCTCTCCTCCTTAAATCCGCAGTCCCCAGCCTCCGGCTCCACACGTATCAGAGGACTAATATAAGAAGTTGTGAAGTAGTCCAAAATAAAGGGCCTTAGGATAATAACTGGGCTTTCCTCCCACGCAACTCTAAACAATCACCTTCCCACCACCTCGAACCTCCAAAATTCTTCAACCATAAGGGACCACTTCAATCGATTATGGGTAGGAG
>JABUQX010057060.1:77500-97748 GCA_015478945.1 Trachelipus rathkii | reverse complement strand
ATATAACCTTATATATATATATATATATATATATATATATATATATATATATATATAGAAGAAAAAGAAATAAAAATAACAGGGATTGATACACAAACAATATAGTTAAACAAATATATATACATATATATATATATAATATATATATATATATATATATATATATATATATATATATATATATATATATATATATATATAACTGCTAACTATTATATTTCTGTATAAAATAACATTTGTTATGCACACCCAGAGCGTTGCAGCTAAATAAAAATATATATATAATATAATAATATATGTATATATATATATAATATATATATATATATATATATATATATATATATAATAATGACATAAATATATATTTGTCGAGAAATAAATTTTGTATATATTGCAATAAATAAATAATATATATATATATATATATATATATACTTTATATATATATATATATATATTTGTAATATATATATATAGATATATATAACAATAATATAATAAGAATATATGTAACCAATATATATATATATATATATATATATATATATGATAATATGATACGATTTAATCAACTATGCTATTATAAGGTGTTTTCTTGCTCGTCTCAGGTAACACGTTTAAATTTATCTGATGCATAAAGAAGTGCCTGATGGACTTGAATCAGGTCTTGGCGTAACGGGGATATTATCTAAGTCTGCTAATCGCGTTGTATTTAAGATTAAACTTCTGGGAGAAAATTAATAGTCAGAAGTTCTTGTTTGATATCATTCCATCCTTTTACAGGGCCTTTCTTCAGTTACGTGAGAGATCAGCTATCAAGTCCACAATATTTGATCCTTTAACTATTTCATCATCAATTACGATCTGCCCTGCTTCATTCAAAGATAATTGATCTTTTAAAATATTATATAAAGCTATTTCTGATTTACGCACTCTAATAGGTAAGCTCTCCTCTAGGATATTTTTAAATTTATCTTCATTTTTCACTTCAAGTTTTACTTCATTAGGAATATCTACATTATCGGTTAGCGGAATACGTAGGGATGGATGTAGATGCAAGTCTTTAAGATCTATCAATTTTTGGATGGCATCCTGGTATAAGAGGCGTTTCTCATGGATGTTAACGTCTGAATTTAATATCCTGTACACTTCTTTCTCATATTTGGTTATCTGTTCAACTTTAGGATCATATAAGCTAGGAGGTAGAGGCTGCTGGAAAGATAATGAGCCGTTCACAATATAAGGATTCTGTTGGTGCAACTGTTGCTGCTGATGTGAAAGAGGTTGTAATGTCAATGCATTGGGCTGTAATATTTGCGTGTATGGGGGCTGTGAATGATGAAACTGTGATTGTGGATTTTGCGCAGTGTGAATAACTGGCCATATTGAGGTTGTGAATGCTGAATCTGAGGAACTGAATTCTGTACAGATGCTGTATTATTGTACTTCATTTTCTCATACTCATTATATGGAAGTACAGCAACCTTCTTCATCATGGGGACAACCACTTAGTTATCAGTGGAGCTATAACGGAAAAGAGTAATCAGGAATACTCCTCCTCCTCTCTGTAGTAACTTCTTTTATTTTTCAGATTTTTTATGTTGAGGGAGAGTTTTTTAATGATGCTTCTATAACGACGTAGCTTTACCTTCTGAGGCCTGTTTAAAGGAACATTTCCTTTTATAAGATTTAAACAGACTTCACATACACACTGGATGAATTTCTCATCCTCACTAATTAGTTTACGTTTTTCAGAAGGTTTCAGCTTTTTAAATTTTTTTATAAGAGGTAAATACTTTGCAACTAGAGCACTCATTATTCATGTATGTATACAGTTTCTATCTCATAGGTAATGTTGGTACGGAGCAGCACTCTGTGCGTGTTTTGGGGTGAAGTTCACACATCAAATAATAACCGTGGGGATCAAGTAACCTCTTTACATATGCACAGAACTGCCTTTGGAAACATTTGAGTTTACTTAATACATTGACTCATGTCTCTTACCTCACGGCCAAACAACAGTAAATACTATTGTGTTTAAAGAAACACTTCGCATATGCTTGCTTTGATGAAAAATATTCTGTGTTATGAAAAACACAGAGATATTTAGATGGTGAGAATAAACTGTGAACGCTTCTGCTATTTCCAAATTCAATTTGTGCATTAAATCATCTAATACAATAATTTTGTGTCCATGTATATTGTCCAGCGATCTAATATCGTATATGCCTTCATGAAATTGAATCACATCTTTATATTCTTTAAATTTTTCCTGATAAACATTATAACACCATATTATTTTTACAGGTGCTTGTTCAAAAATCTCCATTTCCTTTAAAATATTTAATAATAGAAAGGTTTTACCACAGCCTGTCGGACCAGCTACAAGACATGTAGCCGGACTTCGGAACGTAAATTTCTCCACATCCATACTCGTTAAGTGAATAATGAATAATGAGATTAATTAAAGCTGTAAAGCAGTAAAGTACAGGTTTTTAATAAAATTTCGTACAATTTTATTAAAATAAAATGTTTATATATCAGACACTGCGTGTGTGTTTTTATTCTTACATTACAAATTAAAAATAAAAAAAGTATTAAAACAAAAATAAAAATAGAAATAATAAATAAAAAGTAATAAAACAAAAATAAAAAATATAAAAGAAAACATAATGTTAATAAATATATGAGTTAAAGCAGTAAAACAGAAAGTTAAAGCAGTAAAGCAGAAAGTTAAAGCAGTAAAGCAGAAAGTTAAAGCAGTAAAGCAGTAAAACAAAGAAACCCTTTGTTGCTAAGTAACACCTCTATTGATTTACTGTTTTTCTAGGTATGCAATGTTAATAAATATATGAGTTAAAGCCGTAAAGTATGTGAGTTAAAGCAGTAAAACATGATTTAAAGCAGTATAAATATATGAGTTAAAACGGTAAAGCAGAAAAACAAAGCATACTAATCCCCTAGGTGTTAGGTAATAACACCTCTATTGATTTACTGATTTACTGCTTTAAGGTATGTAAAGTATATGTTTTTAATAAAATTTCGTACAATTGTAGTAAAAATGAATGACTCATAGTATATTTGAAAAAAATTTTTTGAATAGTTTACATTGATATCATATTTTTTGTTCACGCGGAAATTTGCGTCTCTGCGGACGCACGCGGCGGCAGTTACGCGAAATATTGCGCCTGCGGGCGCACGCGACAGGCGAAATATTGCGCCTGCGGGGCGCACGCGGCGGGCGGTTTCGCGACGGTGTTCACCTGCGGACGCGGACTCGGACTCTGAAACGTTTGCGGTCACTGTCTCAGCTGTGTAACTCTTTAGATATATATTCTGTCATGCTATAAGTGTTATAAAAATACTAATTCGTAGTAGGAAGCATTCTAACTTAGTGTAATGCTTACCATTCGGTTCCTCGCACCTTATTACCTAGGGTGAGCACCCATATTAGGGCAATTCTAGGCTCAGGGAGGCTAGAAAAGGCTGAAGTGGCACTCAGTTGGCACTATGTGGCACTTACTTGGCACTCACTTGGCACTCATTGGCACTCACTTGGCACTCATTGGCACTCATTGGCACTCATTGGCACTCACCTGGCACTCACCTGGCACTCATCTAATACTCATAGAACACTAATAGAACATCCCTAGGTACTTCTTACGGTGATTGGGAGCCATCAAAGCCATCAAGTTAGCGTGGGTCAAAATTGACCCATGGTATATGGCATAGGTCAAGGCTGAAATATCATGGTCAAACAATGTTAGACATCAAAAAAAGGCTAAGTCCCTAAAGGAGGCCATAAAATTACCGTGGGTCAAAACTTGACCCATGTGGAAGACCAAAGGGTTGGTCGTGTGTTTGTACGTGAGTATAAGTGTAAATGTAAGTGTCTATGGGTAAATGTAAGTGTCTATGGGTAAATGTAAGTGTCATAGTGAATGTGTGTATAAGTGTCATAGTGAATGTCTGTATAAGTGTGTGTGTGTGTGTGTGTGTGTGTGTGTGTGTGTGTGTGTGTGTGTGTGTGTGTGTGTGTGTGTGTGTGTGTGTGCGCACGCGCACGGTATGTAGGTGTTCAAGTTAGGGTAGGTCCATACATGCGTACAAGTTAGGAACGAAATATGTGACGGGTGGGCCACGAGTGGGCAAAAAATTGGCGTGGGCAAAAAATGACCCATGGTATCTGGCAAGGTCAAGGCCGAAATATCATGGTCAAACAACGTTAAGACATCAAAAACGGGCTAAGCCCCTAAAGGAAGATCAAAAATTACCGTGGGCAAAAATTGACCCATGGTCGAAAAATTAGGGGGCGTAAAATAGGGGGGCAATACGTACAACGGTTGCAAGGGTTGCCGAAAAAATTGGGGTTGCCAAAAAATACCGGGGGCCAAAAATGACCCATGGAAGACCAAAGGGTTGGTCGAAAAAAGGTCAAGGCCAAAAAAGGTGAAGGCCAAAAAAGGTCAAGGTCAGGTAAAAATTCGAGTTCAAAAAAGGTCGCGCTCAGAAAAGGTCAAAAAAGGTCGCGGTCAAAAAAGGTCAAGGTCAAAAAGGCCAATGTAAAAAAAGGTAAAGGTTAGTCAAGGTAAAGGTCAGTCAAGGTCAAGGTCAGTCAAGGTCAAGGCTAGTCAAGGTCAAGGTCAGTCAAGGTCAAGGCCCAAAGAGGTCCAGGATGGTCAAGGTCAAGGTCGGTATAGGTCAGGTAGGTGGTCAAGGTCGGTATAGGGCAGGTAGGTTGGTCAAGGTCAAAAGAGTCCGGAAACCTTCCCCTACTACTATCGCTGCTAGAAGCCAAAAGACCGTTCATGGATTTAGCAATGATATCGCTATCAGATGGGAATTGCGCTTCCGCTTCTGTGGTCTTTTTCTCTTTATTGGCTGGTGATATTTCTACCTTTAGCAGCATTTCATCACATATGCATCCTAAATTAATTTTAACTTTCCGTAAAACACGTGGTTCAAGAAATTTGGTTTTGTATCTAGGATCTAGAAAAGTTGCTATTGCACATGCCGTCATCGTTTTGCAGTGTTTGATATCTATTACCTATATCCAGCATAAGTGTTTCTGTTATCTTTGAAATATATATATATATATATATATCATATATATATATATATGTATATATAATATTTATATATATCTTAACTTTACTCAATTACAATAATATGTAATAATATATATATATATATATATATATATATATATATATATATATATATATATGTATATATATAACTATATATGACCTTTTTAGTAACTTATGTAGTAACATATAGCATATAATATAATATATATATATACTGTATATATATATAACATATATGTAATAACCTTATATATAATAACAACATATATATACTATATATATATAATATATATGTATGATATATATGGAGGTAGGGCACACACACACGTTTCTCAAGATTCATAGATGAATGCTATCTGCTATCCGCAAAAAAATTCATACGGCTGCGGATGCAGATGTGGATAGAGAAAAATGATGGTGATATTCGCATATGCGAATGCGGATATCCGCTACACCTCTAACAGACTCATTAGAACATTAGAACATTAGAACATTAGAAATAAAAAGACAGTAAGAAGCCACATGGGCTTATCAAGACTGTCCCAGTCAAGCCAACAGAACCAATCACCAAACAACATGCTCATGCAAATCCACAAACCACCCTAGGTCTTGTCAATCACTTTATACACACGTCCAAAACATGCTCATGCAAATCCACAAAGCACCCTAGGGCTTGTCAATAACATATTTATACACAAAGTCTACAACTAAAATAAAAAAAAACTAAAAACTATATCTAAAGTATATATATACATGCTAACCAAACTACAGCTTTAATAACTTTATAGTAACATGCAGTTAACCTTAATAACTACAGTAGGTAAGAACCAGTCAATTTGGCTTAGTCAAAATATACTATATGATACCCAAACCATCCATATATCTATCCAGTCCCTTCTTAAATATTGCAATCGAGTTGCATTCAACAACCTCCTGTGGCAAACCATTCCAAAATTTAACACCCTATTACTGAATGCATGCTTCCTTATATCAAGATAGCATGCTTTTTTCTTAATTTTTTTATTATGCCCCCTATACTATGAAAAATTTATTGGTCTCCGTATTATCAATAGATGTAAATAATTTGTAGACTTGTATCATGTCCCCTTTGAGAAATCGCCTTTCTACAGAAAACATTCCTAACTCCTTCAGCCTCTCCTCATAGCTCTTACCCTCAAACCCACAAATCATCCTTGTTGCTCTACGTTGTACTCTCTCTAGCATATCTAAGTCTTTAAATAAGGGGCCCAAACTTGTGCACAATACTCTATTACTGGCCTAACATAGCTATTGTACAGTTTTTTATTACTTCCTTGCTCTTGTAAACAACATTGCGATTTATTATGCCCAGCATCTTCCTTGTTTCCAAACACTGATAAGCTACTTTCAAATTACAGCTTATAATCGCACCTAAATCTTTTTCTTGGTCCACAGACTCAAGCCAATCCCCATTTATATCGTAGTTAAAATTTTATTTGAGTAACCTATTAAAATTCACTTGCCACTTATCCGCCCACCCAAGAAGTTTATCAAAATCATTTTGAATCTTTATACATCCTTCATTATTCCTAACTGTGGTGTCCACTTTGGTATCATCTGCAAACTTATAAACCTTGCATTTAAGTCCCTGGTCTAAATCTTTTATATATATAAGGAACAATAGTGGCCCCAGCACTGAACCCTGTGGGAAACCACTCTTTACTATTTCCCATGATGACTTTTTGCCATTTAGTTGTACACACTGTTTTCTATTTCACAACCACTCTTTAATCCAACCATGTACCACTCCACCTGTACCACATTGAAGTAACTTCTTCATCAGCCTTATGCGGGAACCTTATCAAAAGCTTTGCTGAAGTCTAAATATATAATATCAACTGGATCTCCTCGGTCAATTCAGCCAGTAATGTATTCCATAAATTCTAAAAGGTTTGTCTGACATGACCTACCCTTTCTGAAGCCGTATTGGGAGTTATACAATACCTTGTATTCTTCTAAATATTTCTCCATATGACCTTTCCGTAACTTTTCCAGAACCTTTACAACCAGAGATGTTAAGCTAACTGGCCTATAATTTACCAAAATCTTCCTTACTACCTTTCTTTTAAATAGGCACAACATATGCTGTTTTCCATTCATCTGGTACCTCACCAAATGTTATAGATCGCTTAAAAATCAAATACAGGGCCTTTGCAATGCTGATACTACCCTCCTTCAGAATTCTACCATATATACCATAAGGGCCTGCAGCTTTACTTAGATCAATATGGTCTAGTAAACGTCTAACATCTTTTAAGTCAAATTCAAATTCTGTAAGTGTATTTGTTCCATGCATACAAGAACTATTAGTCTCCAAACTATTATCTAATCTTTCTTCAGTAAACACTGAAACAAAATAAGCATTGAAAATGTTGACCAACTCTTATCTGAACTCACTAAATTTTCATCAATTTTAATTGGACCAATTGTCCTATTCTTACTTTTAAATTTATAAAAGCTAAAAAACTTCTTCACGTTCTTATTACTATTCCTTGATAAATTAATTTCTGAATCTCTCTTTGCCTTTCTTATTGACTGGTTAAGTTCGTTTCTATTTTTCCTATAATTTTCTAAATCATCTTCCCTATTACTATCTTTGAATATTTTAAAACATCTATGCTTTTTATTAATTTTCTCTCTTATCTCTCTATTCCACCAAACAGGTTTTCTCTTCGTCACCCTAATGGGTTTATCTTTAAAACATACTGACTGAATATTCATTACAATTTACTTAAAATGTTCCCGCATGATAAAACAGTTTTGGACTTTAAACTCTTTATCCCAGTCAGTTGTCCTTTGCATGTCTCGAAATTTGGCAAAATCGCCATTTCGGAAATCTAAGATCTTTTCCTTATTAACTAGCAATTTGGGCCCAGATATCGCATTCATATTAAATCTAATTATATTATGGTCACTAAGTCCTAAATTCTCATCAACTCTGACCTCATCCACCATACTTTCATCGTTAGTTAATATTAAGTCTAATAGTGCATCGTATATTGTGGGTTTATAAATACAGAACTACTATGGTCCATATTAAACAAGGAATCCCATTGAATGCCAGAAAAATTAAAATCACCCATTATGATTATACTTTTTCCTTTACTGTGGCATACTGTCTCAATTTCTTTCACAATTTCCGTGTCTAATTCTTGACTCTGGCCAGGAGGTCTATAAAATGCCCCTATTATATATGATTTATTGAACATAAGGATATCTACCCACTCCGATTCAATATCATGATTAGTTTTAAAGTCAATCATTAATACAGATTGAATATTGCTTTTAACATAGAGCGCCACACCACCACCCTTCTTTCCTCTACGCTGGTATAAATAACGTGAATGTCCGTCTATTTCATATTCCTGAAAGGAATCTCCATATAATTCTTCATTAACCCATGCCTCAGTTATGCAAATAATGTCTAGATTCTCATTTATGGTATAACTAAGGCTATGAGCATTTGTGTAAAAGCATTTGATATTCGAAATGCTGTTATTTTTATTGTTATCATCATTATTTGAACCTGTAGCAACACTAGTTTTATTTATCTCAACACAATTACAGTTACCATTGCTATTATTCGTATCCAGTTTTAGCCTATCACCACCAACTTTACCTAGCTTTTTGATAAACAAGTCTCTAAACTGGTACTGAAAAGCATAACACCTTTACGACTCAAGTGAACTCCATCTGCTGCAAAAAATTTCTTTATCCAGAAATTCTCTCCACAAATCCAAAAACCTAATATTTTCTGAAAAACTTAATTTCCTAACCAATCCCCATTCCTATCGTAGTTAAATCTTTTATTTGAGTTGCTTAAATGAAGAACCTTACACTTTTTACTACTAAAATTCATTTGCCACTTATCTGTCAACCTAAGAAGTTTATCAAGATCATTTTGAATCTTTATATATGCATCATTATTCCTTACTACGGTAGCCACTTTGGTGTTATCTGCAGGCTTACAAAACTTACATTTAAGTCAATCATATAAATTATATATATATATATATATAATATATATATATATATTATATATATTATATATATATATATATATATATATAATAATATATAATAATATAATATATATATATATATATATATATATATATATATATATATGAGAACAACAATTAGAGCTAAAGGGAGCCTTCACTTGACTACGTCGAACATCGTTTCTGTTAATAATATATATGTAATAATAATATAATATAGTAATATATAACATATATATATATATATATATATATATGTATATATATATATGCTATATATATATATATATATATATATATAAAATATATATATATATATATATATATATATATATAATATATATATATACTGCTATAACATATATAATATATATATATATATATATATATATATAATTTGCTTTGATTAACTATTATTTTTATTATTCTTATTATCAAAAATATAATTAAGGAGGCTTAAACTAGAAATTTTTTTTAGATAACTTCAAGGAAGTAGGATTGAACCTTTTTGAACCCGGGTTTGGGGGTTTTCTGATACTATGGCCTTATAACCTTATACTATATATATGTAAATATATATATATATACTATATATATATATATATATATATATATATATCTATATATATGCTTATATATAACTCATATATATATATATATGCTATATATATATATATATATATATATATATTTAAATAATGGCATTATAATGGCAATTATAAATGTTAAAGAGAAAGAACGCATATAATGAAGGTAAAGAATTTACTGCCTTCTCTGGGATTGAACCACCGCTTGTTGCGAATGAGGGACAATATACCGATGCTTTTTACGACTGAGCTATCATATGGGTTGGAGGAATGGCTCAGTCGTAAAGCATTGGGTATGTGTCTCGATAAGTTATCAAGAAAAGCATACGCCATTGCTTTCTTTAACATGCATATGCTCTTATATACCATAGCAGCAACAACCTTATATATATACTGCTGCTATATATATAACATATATATATATATATATATATATATTTCTGATATTTTATATATATATATATATATATATATATATATATATATATATATATATATATATATAAACTGCTACATTACTTAGTTACATGAACTTACATCTAGTGTTATCTACTCATTGAATGAATTAGTTCTTAAAAATAGAATAGCATCTGCCAGGTTCTCCTTCATTTTTCCTCTTAGGTCTGATTTTATAATGCGAAGAGCAGAAAAAAGCCGTTCAACGCTAACTTGCGTTGGAGGTAGAGCAGTAACAACAATTGCAGCTTCTTGTACAATGTCTGGATACTTTTTGATGGCCTCTTCTAATTTAAGCTTCAAAGTTATATCAATTTTTTCAACTTCTTTCAGTGTAGCAAAGAAATTTTGCTTAAAGTTATGGAATATTGTGTACAATGATACGGAAGGACCTTCACCTTTTTGTTGAGCCAGTCAACGCTTTCGACTAAGCTCTTCAATATCTAGAAGCTTTTCATTCTCATATTCTGAGCTTTCTGAAGAAGGGCTTGAGAAGGTAGTAATGGTGATAGGTGTAGTTTCATCACTTTCAGTATATCCAAATGTATCCTTTTCTTCTTGAACTTCTTGCAACCCTTTAGTACAAATGATCGCGTTGCAAAGTGCAGATTTAGCTTTTTGTTGTTGATCTTCAGTTAAGCTTGACCTGTAGATAGGATCAAAATAAACAGCAGCTAGTAGAATTTCATTGTCAATGAGAGAAATTTCTCTTCGTTCCATGGAGTCTTTTATTTCTTCAGAATCTTAAATATAGATACTATAAGGTTAAAGGTTGAATTCATTAGAATATAATCCAAATTGAAACATAAGGTGCAGGTTAAAAAACTTCGGAGTTTGCAATTCCATTTTGTGATGTGTAAGTCGCAAGTCAGTGAACTTGTCTGAATGATTGAACTCACTTACAGAGTTACAATTCACAACTTTGTCAGTTCAATATTTTCTGACTCCAACTCCACTATCTTGAAAGTTACCGACTCCAACTCCTACTCGGACCTCTTGAAAATTACCGACTCCGACTCTGACACCGACTCCACCCTCTTGAAAATTACCGACTTCGACTCCAAATCCGGCTCCACTCTCTTCAAAATTATCGACTTCGACTCCGACTCCTACTCCACCCTCTTCAAAATTACCGACTCTACGACCCCGACTCCGACTCCGACTCCAAAACCCTGCTTAAAAACAAGTATAATATTTAAATTTTCTTTCCTATTTAAAATTTAATAAATTAAAGGTTCTTCATCGTTTTATCTTCTTTTTCATATTAACTCCTTTAATAAATAATATATTTGTAGTCTAATTTAATAGTTTAGTCTAATACATATAATGGTTTATTTTAACTCAAGTGATACTGTCGACAAGTATGCTAAAATTTGGACAAAAACTTTGCCAAGTACGACTAGAAGACATAAACGAAATTTGCCAAGAAATGAAAATTTCAAAGATTACGTTAGGTTACCTTTAAAAAAAGATATTCTAGTGCTTTATCATACACTACTTGATAATGAAATAAATATTAAAATTATTCTTGAAGAATTAGTCAAAATGTGGTAAAAAATGAGTTTTCCCATACTTAGTGAGCAAGCAATCATTGCTCGCATTAAAAAACTAATAAGAGAATGTCTTTGACATGACAGAGTCAGAAGGGTTTACGGTTGTGTGAAGGAGACAAGAAACTGTATAAAAAATAGATTGAGTCTGAAGGAAAAATATGCTATGCATCACATAAAGCTGCTCCAATTTCATCAATTCCACGATTTGTAACTTTTAAAAGGGAAATAAAGTCTTTCTTTAATATTTCTACTTTGTTTTTCAATCTTGAAATATAAAATTCATCATGTTTTGGAAAAATAAAAAAATATCATTCATAATCAGAACTTTTAAGTCTAAGCCTGGGGGAACTTTTCTCAAAATTCAGAAAAAGATCAGAGCATTCTATTCATATCAAAATGTTCATCGAATCCCACTGCAGGGTAATACAATCATAATATCATCATAATATATATATATATATATATATATATACTTTATACATATATATATATACATATATATATATATATATATATATATATATAACTTTATATATATATATATATATATATATATATATATATATATATATATATATATATATATATATATAATATATATATATATATATATATACTACATATATATATATATATATATATATACTATATATAACTTATATATATATATATATATATATATCAGGAAATTATTACTTAATATAGCACAAATTTTAATTTTTTTTCTAATATTTATAATATCCATAAAATTAATTTACATATTAGAACATTGTTAAATAAATTTGATATTGTTTGTTAAAATATATTTTAGTTCATAAAAAGAGTTCTGGCCAATGTGGAAGCATTTTCTACTAAATGTGATAGTGAGATTCTTGTGGTAAGAAATATAAATATACTATTTCTATTTCCACTGATTTATAGTTTGTTATTCAATATGAATGAGAAAGTAGTTACATGCGAACCTCGGATAGTAAGTGAAGTAGTAAATATATTACACTTGCAAGAGGAATCACCACAGTTTATTCAGCAGAGTTCAACAAACACCTCAACGACTACTATCGTATCCACAGATGAAAGGATAGATAACAAGAATGAAAGATTTAAAAGCCTTCAAGAGGATGGCAAATACGAAAAATACACTAAAACAATTCAACTAAAAGATTGTGGGTAAGAGAATAAGAAATTTTCTATTATTATTAATCTGAAATTTAAAGTTAGTATTCTTAAATTCCTCAGTTAAAATCATTGTTAAAAGAATTCGGAACATTCACAGATTATAATCTTGGAATTTATTAAGAAATGGTTTTAGTTTTACCAGGGCTGAGGAGTCGGAGTCGGAGTCGGAGTCGGAGTCGGAGTCGGAGTCGGAGTCGGAGTCGGAGTCGGAGTCGTGGAGTCGGAGTCGTAGAGTCGTTCAATTTTTCAGGAGTTGGAGTCGGAGTCGAAAATTTTGTGTAAGTGGAGTCGGAGTCGGAGTCGGAGTCGGAGTCGAAAATTTATAGAATTATTATTATTAATATTATTATTATTATTATTATTATTATTATTATTATTATTATTATTATTATTATTATTATTATTATTATTATTATTATTATTATTATTATTGAAACTGAAAGTATTAAACTGTTAATTTTATAATTTTATAATAAAAATAAAAATAATTTGCATTATAATTACGTTATACATTTGTTTCCGAAACTGTAATATATTTGTTTGTTATGTGCTGCGCCTGTATCTTTTTGTCTTTAACCCTTTCAGTCCTGAATTATGAAAAAATATATTTAAAATTTTTTTTATTTTTTAAATAAGGTAAATAGGACCCTAATAACACATTAGGACCCTTTTTTTGTTCAAAAATAAATAATTAGTGCCAAAATAAAAATGGGTCACGGGTGACCCATCCGGACTTAACAGTATATTTTTAATATTTGGCACTGTAGTAATTATTTGCATATAAATAATATAAATTACTAAATAAAACATGCAAATAAGGTATAAATAAATACAGTTATGTATATTTCTAGATTTTTTTTTTATAAAAGAAAAAAATATATACGTATAGCTCTAATGTTATTCCAGCTAAAATAAAAGTAAAAAAGTAATAGAAAAGTAAAAACAAAAAAATTTATAAACTTCTTCAATATATATATATATATATATATATATATATATATATATATATATATATATATATATATATATATATGAGAAAATATATATATATATATATATATATATATAGCAATAACTAACAACAACATATAACTAACTAAATAACTAACTATATATATATATATGTATATATATATATATATTTATATATATGGATATTAATATTTTTATTTTCTACTAGACTCAATGCTTGTGGTATTGAACGAAACACATAGTGTTGTTTTCCCGAGGGACCAGGCACTGATGAACTTTGCATTTCTCGCACATGGCACTTGTCTTGAGTTTCATGCAAAGTTTGCATTGTTTCCTGTCCTTGGTGAACATTGGCCAGTGAGACACGTTGTCATACCTGACAGACTCTGCAGAAGCATATTCGTGGTTTGGTCTTGGTTTTCTCTTTTCTTCCTTGGCTCCTGCCCTAGCTCCTACCCTGGTTCCAGCTCTGGCCTCAACTCTGGTAGTGCTCGGTCTTCCTCTTGGGGTACCACTAACCTTAGAGTTCAGTAAACCTTCTGCCATCTCGATCTTGAAATCGACAAATGGCATAAAGTTTTTCCTGCTCTCTTTGCTCTCATGCACCCTCCGGTACTACAGCCAGTCATTGACAATGCAAAGGTCTAGCATTGGGTTTCTCTTTTCTTCTATAGCTCGATGAGCATATCTGGCAGATCAACTTCGCCCATGTACTTATTATATTCCTGTACAGCAAATGGTCTCTCGATCTCCACATATTTGTGTTCCTTTGAATCCCACCAGCGACACTTATCGTGGGGTTCAACACAAGCAGGGACAGGATGAGAAGGGGGGTTCTCATGGTTTGGTCTTGGGTTTCTCTTTTCTTCCTTGGCTCCTGCCCTAGCTCCTACCCTGGCTCCAGCTCTGGCCTCCACTCTGGTAGTGCTTGGTCTTCCTCTTGGGGTACCACTAACCTTAGAGTTCAGCAAACATTCTGCCACCTTGATCTTGAAATGGACAAATGGCGTAAAGTTTTTTCTGCTCTCTTTGCTCTCATGCACCCTCCGGTACAACAGCCAGGCATTGACAATGCAAAGGTCTAGCAAATAATTGAATTTGATCCGGTATGGCTCGATGAGCATATCTGGCAGATCAACTCCGCCCATGTACTTATTATATTCCTGTACAGCAAATGGTCTTTCGATCTCCATATATTTGTGTTCCTTTGAATCCCACCAGCGACACATCGTGGGGTTCAACACAAGCATGGACAGGATGAGAAGGGGGTCCGTCATTCTCAGTGTCTTGCCCATCAAAGACTTCTAAGATATTGCATTTGCTGCCTCATCATCAGACATGGCCGATGCAGCTGGCCATCCGTAGTAGTCTTCGTCGTCATCAGAGAACTGAAGATCATCCTTTGATTCATCACCAGGGAAAATTGAGATACGGATGGCATCACGTATACTTAGCTTCCTCCTAAATAGGGCTTTCTTCACCTTCGGCAACTAGTCACGATTTGAAGCGGAGGGCTGCTGGCCTGTTGAAGCTGCGGAGGTGGAAGGGGTGGAGGTCGAAAAAACATATGATTAACACACTTATAAATAAAAAGTTTATATATATATATATATATATATATATATATATATATATATATATATATATATATATATATATATATATATATATATATATATATATATATATATATATATATATAAAAAAAAGTGAAATATATATATATATATATATATATATATATTTTATATATATATATATATATATATATATATATATATATATATATATATATATATATATATATACAAATACAAATGTGAAAAAAATATATATATATATATATATATATAATAATAATAATAATAATAATAATAATAATAATAATAATAATAATAATAATAATAATAATAATAATAATAATAAACTGTGTCGTAATATTTGAATTAGGACTGTTAAGTCCTGATGGGTCACCTGAGGAACACGTAAAACGGAGTCTATTTTGGCGGTGATAGACTCATTTTTTTCAAAAAGTTACATGAATAACTTTTTTTATTTAGTCTCTCTACTACATAAAAATGTCAAAAAAAAGAGAAAAAAATAAGTCGTGTAATAATTAGATAACACCAACTAACCACCACTTCACCAAAAAACTAAAAATTGTAGAGCGAGTCTCCGACACCATCTTCGCACGACCGCTGTAAGGACACTGATAATTGTTTTGGCATTTTGAGTGATTCTATCGATATAAATCGATACTTTTAGTATATTTTTAAAAAAATCGTAAAAATCGATACATTTTAGCCAAAAATATCGATAAAAAAATATGGGTCACCAGTGACCCAGTCGGACTGAAAGGGTTAAGGTACTTTACCGTATAGCATTTGGAGATTAGATTCATTGGAACTTGGTATATTTTTTTATTCTCAAAAGCAAGCGAAAAAAAAATAGTTGAAACAAAAAATGTTATTTACTTAACTCTGTAGCACTAAGCTGAGTCAGAGTCGAAATTTTTAATTTGATTATGGAGTCGGAGTTGGAGTCGGGTCGGAGTCAAAAACTTTTATTTAAGTGGAGTCGGGTCTGAAAAATTTATTTTTACGAATCCGCAGCCCTGGGTTTTACAGTGAACTAAGTAATTAATTGCAGTGATTCCAACAGAATTTGGCAGAAGGCATTTCCTAATTCCAAGTTAATTTGAGAGGAGGCCTACCCAATTCAACTAGAATTTGGAAAAACTCCCAAGTCAGAACCAAATCAAATATAAAGTTCACGTCCCGATACTCTGCTCTCGGCGCTTGGAAGTGTGTAACTCTATGGTAGTTGAGAAAATGGATTTAAGAGTATATCTCCCAGACTTTAATAGTAAATACATGTAAGATTGAGCATGGAGGTTACGTATGGAGTCAGAAAGTTAGACAGAGAAAAGGTGAGACTGCCACACGAGCCCTTCTCAGTGGAAGAGGTATGAGACTGAAGGGTTCGGAAGAGTAGTGTCCATTCAAAAAGAAGGTAAGGCAACTGATGCTGACTTTGGAAGAAGCGAAAGCAACTGGAAAATGTGAGGGACAACAAATGTGAAAAAAATGAAGTCAAGAACTATGAATATAACATATTTAACTGCATTGACTACCGGGAATTAAATAAGATCACAATTACCATTAGAAGAAAATTAGTATATATATATATATATATATATATATATATATATATATATATATATATATATATATATATATATATATATATATATATATATATATATATATATACTAAATAATAATATATACTATATATATCTTTCATATATATATATATATATATATATATATATACTACTATATATATACTTAACCATATAGATCAAGCTCACGTTGAGTATCATATCGGTTGAGTTTAAATGATTTTCTTTTTAAAACTTACTAAATCATTTAATTTTAAACAACGCTTCTAGTGTTAAAGATTGAACTTTCTAATTAGTTAGTTAGTTAGTTATTGAAAATATTAAATGAAATAAATTAATAATATAAATTTGGTCAAAATAGAGGGTGAAATAAATGAATAGCATAAGTTTGAGTAGAAGTTCAAATTCACCCCTATTCATAAGTTTGGTTAAGTAAGCTTTAAAATAATATTTAAAAATAATTAAATTTTTTGTTTTTAATATTTTTAAAGGTGTGAATCTCTTTTATTATAATACTTTTATTAGCGACAAAATTGTGAAATGTTTTTGTTTTCACAGTTATACAAGTTAATAACAAAGAAGGAACAACAATAGATTTATAGCAATTACTATGCGTGGTATACTTATACCTCCACGCATATAGTAATATAATTGTATTGTTCTTTGTTTGACAACATAACTATTAAAACAAGCTGTTCTATTTATCTGCTATCACAGCTTGTGTAATGACATAGTTCACACTATTTGCGTGTAAAAAGGCAAATCCCAATTATTTTAAGTATTGTTAAAGCTAGCAGCAAACCTTGGTGTAATTTAACCTCACTAAACTTATGTTACTAATTTATTAGCCAGTAGCCAGCTTAGCCATATATGTATATATATATATATATATATATATAACATAATAATAACAATAGCATAGCAGTAATATATAATAACCTTAAATATATACTATTCTGTGTAGATGCTAATATAAGGTGTTTAGGTATATATATATATGATATATATATGTATATATGGCAGCATATATATAATAATATAATATAATATATCATAATATATATATATATATATGTAATAACATATGTATATACTATATATATATATATATATATATCCTCTCTCCTCTCTCCTCTTTATATATATATATATATATAACTTAATATATATATATATATATATATATATATATATATATATATATAACTATATATATATACTTTTCAATTCTTTTTTCTAATACCCCAACACCCATGCACGACATTTCACTCTCTAACACCTACCCACCACAAACTCAAACAACCTCCTTCTTTACCATCCCTTTATTATTACAAACAGACTCTGAACAACATTCCACTGCCACCAAACAGCACAACATACACGAAACAAATCCACACGACACTACAAAAAACTACTTAAGACGCAGACAACCAAACAACATTTTGTGATATTTGAGTTCAAATACTAAATATCCAGAGTAGAACTGCTTGTACGATCAGTTGTTTTCGAACGAAGAACGCAAACTCTAATATTCTTACACAAAAAAAGAGCATTATATATATATATATATATATATATATATATATATATATCTCATAATATATATAAATATATATCTTTCTATATATATATATATATATATATATATATATATATATATATATATATATATATATATACTCATATATATATATATATATATATATATATATATATATATATATATATGTATATATAATATATATATATATATATATATATATATATATATATATATATATATATATATATATAGAAAGAATATATATATATATATATATATATATATATATATATATATATATATATAAATATATATATGCTATATATATATATAACTGCTCTCTTTATATATAAATATATAACACTATATACCTTGAGGTTTATTTAATTAAATGTTAGTATATCTAGCCTTATATATATATATATATATATATATATATATATATATATATATATATATATATATTTATATATATATATATATAAATAAATATATATATATATATATATTTCTTTATGCTATATCTTAACATTTGAATTGAAATTTATATTAAGATTAGGCTAGGTTGGGTTAAGGTTAGGTTAAGGGTTGAATACTGTATATGTAATAATAACATATATATATATATATAACATATATGCTATATATATATATATATATATATATATATATATATAACTTAACAACCAATAACGCTGCTCATATATATTATTTTTTTGCCGTGGGGTGTTATACACTCATAAATACATAAAATAAATACATAAATATGAACATATTTCAGATATTTCATTCAATAACATCGTATTTTAAAATAAAACACAACGTATCTCCATGCTCTCAGAATTACAACTGAATTATCTATATAGCCAAAATAAGACTCCCGTGCATTAACCTTGGCGGACGTATAATTTCCAATAAACTTTCATTTATTATTTATTAATTAAATCAAATTTTTATAAATTGAAAATAAGTTTTTCTTATTCAATACATAAAAAGGTATATTTTTGTTTAAATAAAATTATACTAAAACTTTTTTTTCTCATACAACTGTGGTCTTAAAGAGAATTTCCCCATATTTTTAAACAAACACCCACCTGAAATAGCACCAGAATTCAACTCACTATCAAGAACTAGTCAGTCATCTTTGGCAAAGCTAAGATGCGGTCATCACCTAAATTACCACTACAAACACAGATTCAACTCTTAACCAAACCACCACAACCATCTGTCAAAACTGTAAGAAACTGGTTTCAGGATACATCCGCTTTTCCCTCTTTGTTTAAAGGATTCTCAACAGAACCAGCAGTGGGCCATAACACCTGGGAGGGATCTCAGGAGGGAGGAGACCGGTTGGGTAGACGTGGTACCTGGGTGCAGTCATGGACTCTCAATTGCTGTAAGTTCTACTGTCTAAATACTAAAAAGATATATATATATATATATATATATTTATATATATATATATATATATATATATATATATATATATATATATATATATATATATATATATAAATATATATATATATATATATAAACAAATATATATATATATAAATAAAAATATATATATATATATATATATATATATATATATATATATATATATATATATATATATATATATATATATATATATATATA
>JABUQX010057060.1:62500-67500 GCA_015478945.1 Trachelipus rathkii | reverse complement strand
TCTGAGAGTAATGTTGAAGAGAGTGCGATTTTCTGGTATAATCTGAATGACGTTTTGGATGGGGTGAGTAGAAGCTTCAGATTGATTGTGTTGTGTTGGGTGACCTAAATGGTTGGATAGATGATTAAGAAAGGGCTGATATAGCAGGTGGCATTGGGGTGTCGGGAAAAAATGGGAACAGTATGAAGGTGATTGATTTCTATGCGGAGAGAGGTATGTGTGTGTGTATGTAATACTTTCTTTAAACACAAGAGTATTCATTAGTATACTAGAGTTGGTGTAAGTAGAGATGGAAAGATGTTTGGAATTATAAAAGGAGGAAAAAGGAATACTAAAAGATGCATACGTAGGAGGAAAAAGAGGTAAATGAAACAGTTTGGAAGGAGAATGAATGGGGACTTACAAGGGAATAGGAAGCTTTTCTGGAAGGAAGCGCGAAAGGTTAAGAGTGAAAATAAGGGGAATCTTCTTAAAATAATGAATAGGGATATTGCTTCCGTATTAAATGGATGTGAGGAGAGGGTGAAGGGGGAACACTTCGAAAATCGGCATTGGCAATAATGAAGAGGAGATTTTGAATGTGTTTGGGTTTGATTATGCAAGAAGAAAGTGCCACTATAAAGAGATGAGGTTATTAACGGAGGTAATTTGAAGAGTGAGAAAGTTGAAGAATGGTAAAACTGCAGGTATAGATGAAATTACTGATGAAATAATCACAGAACGGAGAGGTGAGATAATTTGATTACATGCAAATTACAGATTTATGTAACAAGCGTTTATCGGAGGTATAGTTCCAGGGATAGAAGGAGAGCAGTATAAGCTTGTAAGGTAAGAGCGATAAAGGTTACTGTAGGAATTATAAAGGGTAGTTTATTATTGAGTGAGTATGGAAGAAATATAATACTTTGGTATTTTGGTTAAAAAGAGTGCGTAGGTAACTGAGGGATTGATGGCGAAAGAGCATGGAGCATTTAGAGTGGTAGAGGATATGGATCAAATCTTTACATTGAAACAATGATTGAGAGAGAAAATGAGAGAGAAGAAGAATAAATTGTATTTAGGTTTTCTGGATTTGCTCTTTGGGCATCTGCAGAAAGAATTAATAGGGAGAAGCTCTATCGCATGAGTGTTAGTCTATGGTGTTGGTGGTAGGCTTTTGAATGGAATCAAAAAGTGAAGCGTGTGCAAGAATAAATGGTTGAAAGTGGTTTGGTTTAATATTAATAGCGGGTGATGCGTAGGGATGTGTTATGTCTTCATGGTTATTCAATTTGTATATGGGTGGGTTTATGAAAGAATTAGGGGGCGGCAGGGGAAGGTGTTAGAATGATGGAGAATGGAAGAGAGTGGAGGGTGCTTTATTTTGAGGATGATTTGGTTTTATTTGATGAATCATAAGATAGTTTGTGAGGCTTGGTAGAGGAATTTGGCAGGATGTGTGTAAAATTAGGGTTCTGAAAAACATGGAGCAAGAGTGGGGTTGTGAGTGAGGACATTCCTCTGCGCGAAGATTATGTTGAATGTGGTGAGCAACTTGAACATATGTCTAAGTTTAAATATTTGGATCATAAATGTTTGGATGTAAAGCGCAATGGATGATGGTCAGATGGTATATTGGGAAAGTTGTCTATGATGGGAAGGTGACTGAATTACTGTTCAAATCCTTCAGTGGATGTAAAGGGACTAAGTCTTGAGTGCGCTAGGGTCTTACATGATTGTGTGTTGTTACCTATGTTAATGTATAGTAGTGAAACTATGGTATGAAAATAATAGGTATAGATCTAAAGTACAATGTTTTCAGATGGACAATCTTAGGGGGGGGGGGGAGTGGTGAGAAGAACTTATAAAATAAGGAATGAACGCATTAGGAAGTTGGGTGGTATGAGAAAAGGAGTAAATGAGAAAATAAATATGGTCATGTGGAACGGATGGATGATAGTTCGTTCGTTAAACGGATGTATGGTGATGAGTGTGTTGGGGAATCGACAGGCTGGGAGACCGAAGGAAAAGTGGATTGAGTCAGTAAAAGAATGCATGGAGGAGAAAAATGTGAGTTTTAGCAGAGGCGAGAAGAGAGGTGCATAATATGAATGAATGGTGGAATTTTGTGAGGTGGTATAATTGTAGCCCACCCGGGCCAAGGGATGAACCCTATTTTGACGAGATGCGAAAGGGAGGGTCCGCCCCAGTCCCGTGAAACCCCATGGTGGGGTTTTCTTACTCCGACGAGTTCTCACCTAAGGCTATAAAGGGGACGATAAGGCAAGGATTTCTTTTCGGCTTTCGTCAGCGTCATGTTCTTCTACTACTTTTCTATTTCCAGTTCATGTGACTCAACTTATCCACACTCTGGGGAAAGAAGGTAGGTGATTATATATATATCATATATATATATATATATATATATATATATATATATATATATATATATAATAATATATATATATATATTTCTTCTTCTTTACTATATACTATATATATATAACCTTATATATATATATATATATATATATTATATATATATATATATATATATAATAACATATATATATATATATACTTCTTTGCTATATATATATATATATATATATATATATATATATATATATATATATATATATATATATATATATATATACCTTTTGCCTTTTGGTTCCTTGTTACAGCAATTACTTAAAAAAGAACATTTAAATTATTTTACTACAAATACGAGATGGAGGAGCTATAATTTTTGGGACAATTCCTTTTGTCAATTTTATGGAAATATTTAATACAAAATTAGAAAAAGGAGAAATTTGAGTAAATTATAGCGACAATAAGCCGTTTTCAGAAGTAGTCGAATATATATGAAGAAAACTTTTAAATTCTTTGCTCCTGGTGACAAAGGGCCGAAAACCTTCTTCCACCATAATTTCTTTTCCATGAATGAATGTGACAGTTTTAACTAAAAATTTAAACACCAGCACCACTTTGCTGCCATGCGAGAAATAGTGATATGCATAAACAAATGTATAAATTATATATATATATATATATATATATATATACTCCATCTCCTCACCTCTTTTTATCTGCTGCTGTGCCAATATTTGACTCTTAACCCATATCTTTATATATATATATATCCTCTCTCACCATATATATCTATATATATATATATATGAGAGCGAATCATTTTGCTTTTCCTGTCTTTAATTATAATAATAATAATATTACTATTATTATATTATTATTATTAATATTAATGTGTTATTATTATTATTATTATTATTATTATTTATTATTATTATTATTATTATTATTATTATTATTATTAATGTTATAATATAATTAGACTTCCATATTTAAATAGCCTTTAAAATGGAAGTATTAAAAAAATGAATCTAAACATTATTATTATTATTATTATTATTATTATTATTATTATTATTATTATTATTATTATTATTATTATTATTATTATTATTATTATTATTATTATTATTTTTTTGTATTATTATTACTATTATTATTATTATTATTTTATTATTATTATTATTATTATTATTATTATTATTATTATTATTATTATTATTATTATTTATTATTATTATTATCAATATCTATTATAATTATTATTATTATTATTATTATTATTAATAATAATAATAATAATAATAATAATAATAATTATATTATTATTAATAATAATAATAATAATAATAATAATAATAATAATAATAATAATAATAATAATAATAATAATAATAATAATAATAATAATAATAATAATAATAATAATGTTTAGATTGATTTTTTTAATATTTCATTTTAAAGGCTATTTAAATATAATCTAATTTTTCAGGTACGCTTGGATCGTACTCGGGGCGATGGTGGTGTCGAATGTCCTTACTGCAGGGTATGTAAAATCCTTTGGAATAATATATAATTCTGTCCTTGTTGAGTATCCGAACACGTCTGGTGCTGAAGCAGGGCTCATGATGGGCCTTCTCGTAGGTTGTCGAGCAATCCTCGGTAAGTTCAGAACTTTTTTGAATATATTTTGTTAATTTTAGGGTACTCTAGTCATGGAGAAAGGGCATGCCTTTTCTTATAATACTAATCTGGTCTTGCTTTACAAATCTTCCAAATTTCCAAACGTTTTTAAAGCAATGAAATCATTTTAGGTATGTTTTGCAGTTAATATTATAATATCAATTTAGTTGAAACTCACGCATAAATTTAGACTGTATGATATTGTTCAATAGTGGTAAAATATATAAATGGATAAAATATTTAAATAATTGGAGTAATTGTTTAGAAGAAAAAATTTCTCGTAACGTGAGCAGAACTTGCAGCTCCTTTGAGGCCACACTAACATCTATTATGATTTGAAGCTTCCAAGACAATTTGTTGTTAATAATCAGTCCAAATGTGTTTATGTTGTTTATAGATGTGACATTAGAGACGTTGAAGGAAATATGAAGGTTGGGAACTGTTTTTAGTAAGGGAAAGTAAAGAAGTTGCGTTTTAAAATAGTTGAATTTCACAAGGTTGAGGTGACCCCACCGGGAATCACGTCCAGATTGGCAATAAGAGAATATGAGAGATGAAGTTTTGAATGATTCTAGATGCAAAATAAAGAGGAGATTTGAAATGATTGGAAGAATGGAGAGTTAAGTCATCGAAATATGATTGAACAGTGTTAGAATGAAACTGAAAAGATCGCTGATAAATAGTATGAACAAAGTTGCAGATAAAACAGAACATTGAGGAGCAACACAATTAACAAGAATGGAGGAATAGTTAACAACGAACAAGTGTTGATATGGAACGATCTGAGAGAAAACAATTTAAAAGTAATCAAAGAGAACGAGAAGACAAAAGAAGAGAGCTTTGGAAACACTGACGGATGCCATACGCGGTCAAAACCTGTCGATGTATCGAGCGCCACCACACAAGACTACCGGCATTCCGTAACGGCAGAAGACCCTAAATCAGTGAAAGAGGAAGATATGGCA
>JABUQX010057060.1:40000-42500 GCA_015478945.1 Trachelipus rathkii | reverse complement strand
AAGTTTCACTTCCTAATCCAAAAAAAAGCAGCTACCAATTATTCCAGAAGATAATTAAAAAATACAGCCCAACCCTAGCACCTGAATTAGAACATCTAATTAAACAAAGCAACTCACTCAGAAAAACAATGCCCACATTACTTCAAATGACAACACAGATTAAGCGTTAAACACCCAAGTCACAAATTTAACAAATTCAACAATGTTTTGAAAATATATATTTTCCTCACCAAGAACATCCAACACATGAATAACAACCAGAATTAATGGAAACACAATAAACATATTAAAAAATTCAACCAACGCAACAACATCACTCTGAGTTTTATATCAAAACCCAAGGCATTACAAAACCCCCCAATCCCAAACCAAACGCGCAAACATTATTGCAACTATCATTCCCACAAAAACCAATCAACAACCCACACCCCTCAAAAACCGGAAAATATCAAGCTTTAAGAAATAAAACTCCACCACAACCCAACAATAGATATAACCAGAACAGACTTAGAAAACACAACTTAAACACTTAAAAACTTATCTGCAATTGGCCCAGACAACATTCAAACAACAACAACACCTCAAACACCTTTGAAACACAGCTTTTAACTCAATTATCACAAATATTCATGCCATTCATTCCAGATTTCAATAGGTGTCAACTTATATTGAAAAGCTATCATTATATCCCAAAAAACTCAAAAACCAAGAAAAGAAAACCTTTAAATAACCCCTCATCATAATCTCCCCATTTCTCTTATGCAAACTATACAACCTAGAATATTTCACCACACTCACCAAAACATAACAGCCAAAACACAAATTCCAAGACACACCCTGTGGAGCTTAAGCTTCAGACAAAGCCATTAGCAGGCCCACAAGACTCATAAACATATTCAAAGTCAATAATCATCGGTCTATAACTCAACCGCCCCTCCAAAACAAATAATCTAGCAATCGAAGACGACACTAACAAAGCCTATGACAACAATACCAAACATAATTTAGGTCCAAACAAATAACAAAATCACATATCCTCACTAACTAAAGAAATGGATTTCCAATTTCCTAATCAGGAAGAACAGAACAAATACAAACAAACAACACCAAAATCCGGAACAGTAAACATCAATACAGAGTACCTCCCAAGGCGCAATCTATTATTCCATATTTTTTCAAACAACGCTTTTACAGGCCTGAAGACCCTCCTCACGACCAAAACAGACCACATTAACCATTGCCAACCGAGACACACCAGAACCTAAACACTGTCACATGAACAAACCTGACGCAACAAATACATCAGTCAATTTCAAAACATTTACTAACCAGAAACAAAATGTCCCCGCGTACGAAACAAATCATCAATCACATTAATCACCACTGACCGCTAACTTGGCAAGGCCCCTTGGGCACCCCCAAGTCTGCTTAAACAATCATTGGCCATACCCCTTCAAACAATAAATCCAAAATTTTCGATGTACACACCTGCACTTCATCAGCTTACCCCTTTCCAAAACATGCCACGGACAACATAATCTTATCCAGCAAACAAGAAACTACAACATATTAAGAACCATCTTCGGCCATACGACTTCACAAACAAACAAACAAACATCCAACATACAAAAGTGAAGTGGAACCGAAATCTTAAATATTCTCCGCCAACTTGTCACCCCACTACTGACTAAAAACAATATAAAGAAACTCCAAACAACAAAGCAAAAACAAAGCCTAACGAATCATAACAGGATGTACATCAACTACACCACAACAGCACAACTACACGAAGAAACCAAAATTCTACTCATAGAAAATAGCTGGACATGATAAACACATAATTAATTTGTCCAAAAAAAACCAAACAGGTTTTGTGATCATCAGGACCCCGAACATCCATGCCACATAGCCCTTTCCAACCCCACCCACCACAGACTCAAACAGCCTCCTTCTTCACCAGCTTTATATTACAAACAAACTCTGAACACATTCCAACGCCACCAAACTACACATCATACATCAAACAAATTCAACGCACTACAGAAACTTCCTAAAACCGAAGACATACCAACAACATTTTGAACAAACCATCCACAAATTAATTACAGAATTCAGCTCCTTACCAAGAAACTAGCGCAGTCTTCTTGGCCAAATCTAAGATGCGGCCACCACCCCAACTTACAATACTCAAACACAGATTTAACATTAACAAACCATTACAGATATTGTCCAAAACTGTAAACCAAGTTTCCTGGAAAACACATCACTTTCTAACTCTCCCTGTCTATCTAATCTCAACCCAGAAAGCAATCTGGAAAATTTCAACACTGGAATATCTCTGACGAAAGCGGTTGCGGCGGCGGAGTATTTGACCTGTATGACTCCCCGATAAAAGGAGTGGTCGGTGATATGAGGTGGTATGATATTCATTATATATTATATATAATATATATATATATTATATATATATATATATATATAATATTATAATATATATATA
>JABUQX010057060.1:25000-27500 GCA_015478945.1 Trachelipus rathkii | reverse complement strand
CAATGGTGCTTATATTATTGTACTCATGCTGTCTAAGAAAATGTAGCCAAGTAAGCTTCGATCACATTAGAGAACCATCGAAAGAAAAATAAAATTAGTGTTTGTTTGAGCACTATGAACATTTTCAAAGAAGAAACAAATGGATCAGTATGTATTAGTAAACAAACAAACAATAAAGTAGCGTTTTATGTATCATCAGCAAAATAATAGCAAAATCTGGAAAGCCACATAGCAATTGGTGAACTGTTATTTTTTGCATGAATCAGTTGTATTTCAACAATGTATTAACAATAAATGCACTGAAATTACTGGGGTAACCTTCCTTAGCAATAAACAATATTCAGATGCATTGAATGAAATGTCCTAAAAATGTGGAAGAAATTAACTTAATTGCAATTAACAGTGAATGTTTTAGTGACTTATGAATCAAATTTGAAGTATGGAAGAACTTTATTTCATAGTTAGATATATGGATGATAATGACTCACTCGAGAGGAATTTTGCAGATTCCATCAAAAAGATACTAAGGTAAGCAAAGAAGTCCATCTTATTTAGAGAAAAAAGTTCCCACATAAAATTAATGGTTTGTGCTACTGATGCCTCTCTTTCATGATCGAGTACAGATGGGTTTATTCATGCATTTAAAGTATGCTTGTAAAGTATTTGCATACATTGCGTATTCCCGTCATATACTGTTGCGAGAGATGAGTGGACGACTTCATGAGCCCTAACTCTTTTAATAAAAAGCTCAGCGACGCTCAATTAAGGCTAACTCTTCAAGTCTTCTGCATTTTGTGATAAAAATGAAAAAGATTTTATACTGATATTAATGCCGTGTATGGGGATGGCGCAAAGTCTCAAAGTACCGCACGCAGATGGTTTTCGCGCTTTAAGAATGGGAATTTTGACCTCGGAATTGGGCTTCCACCGGGCGTACCTTGTCGGGTTCGATGAGAACCAGCTTAATCAGCTAATTCACGAAGATCACCGCAAACCAAGAGGAATTCGTGAGATGAATGGTAAGCGTCACGTAAATAAGCGCCACTGCCGCGATGGGAAAGGTTAAAGTGTCACATGGTTCGCATCTTTGATGCACCAACAAAACCAAAGTTCCAAGATCGGCCGCAGGATGCTCGCTCGTCATCATCATATCATGGACACAACACGATCCTGTACCGTATCGTTACTTGGCGACGAGAAGTGTGTTGTACTCAATATGAAACAACGTAAGGAACGCAACAAACTGTCACTGCTGATCTTTACATCCAACAAATGCAACGGCTCCATACTGCTATGCAACAAAAACGACCCAATATTATATTATATGACTTATATTCCATTTGTCTCCTGCCTTTTCTTCTCCTACAATAGAACGCTCATACTTAACGAGCCAACCAATATATTAGTACTATAATATATATATATAATATATAGTAATATATATATATATATATATTTATATTATAATATTATATATATTATATTATATATTAATCTATTATTATATAATATTATATTATTTATATATAATTATAAATATAATAAATAAATAAATAAATAAATACAAATAAACTTGTAAATAAACGGTGATTTTTATATTCTCTCATTTAACAGCTGTTTATTTGGAATGTATCGAACCATTTATAGTATATCTATTAATATAATATATATATATATTATATATATATATATCTTATATAGTATATATTATTTATATTATATATATATATGATATTATATATATAAATTTTATTATATTATATAATATACATATATATATATAATATTATATATTCATATATATATTATAAGATATTATATATATATTATATATATATATATTATATATAATATAATATAAATATATATATATAAGTTATATATATATTATTATTATCTATATACTATATAATAGTACTATATATATATATATATATATATATATATATATAGTATATACCGTCTATATATAATATATAATATATGAAATTATATATATATATACTATTATTAATATATATATATTTATAGTAATTATGTATATATATATATATTTATTATAGTGCTATATATACTATAATTATATATATATATATATATAATTATTATATATATATATATATATAATATATATACTATTACTTATATTATATTCAGTATTTTAGTATAATATATAGATATATATATATAATATATAATTATATAATATATATAGTTATATTATATATATATAATATATATAATATCATATATATATATGATAAAATATATATAATATATATTATATATTATATATTATTATTATATATATATATTATTATATTATATATTATATATATATATAATATATATATATATTATATATATAATATACATATATATAATATATTATATATATATATTATAATATATATATATATATATTATATATATATAATATATAATTAGTATAGATATAGTATATTGGCCTATTTGATTGTTTTTTTTTATTTAATCTTTA
>JABUQX010057060.1:0-20000 GCA_015478945.1 Trachelipus rathkii | reverse complement strand
TATATATATAATATATAAGATATATATATTATATATATATATATATATATATATATATTATATAGCGGATATATATATATAGTATATATATATATATATATATTATATAAGTATATATATTATATATATCTATATATATAGTTATATATTATATTATTATATTATGTACTACATTATATAATAATAATATATATAATATATAGTATCATATTACTATATACTATATATATATATTATATATATACTATATATATATTATATAGAATATATATATATGCGTATATATATAGTAATTATATTATATATATATATATATATATATATATATTATATCTTATATATACTATATATATATATATATATATATTATAATAATTTAATATATATATATATATGAATATTTATATATTTATATTTATATATATATATAATATATATATATATTATATATATTATATATATATAATATATTTTAATAACATGGTATATATATATATTATATATCAATATAATATTAATATAGATATATTAATATATATAATAGTTATATATAACTTAATATATATATATATATATATAATAATATAACCTAATAAAATGTTCGGGATACTCAATAAACAGGCTGTTAAAATTTGAGAAGCAAAAAATCAAGAGCATTTTGCAAGTTTATTTTATTTTATTTTATTTATTTATTTATTATATTATAATATATTTATACTATATATAAGTATATAATATATATATATAGTAATATGATATATATATAGTATATATATATAGTATATATATATATATAATATTATATGTAATATAATATATATATATTAGTATATATATATATATATATATATTGGGGTTGGCTCGTAAGTCGTGGCGTTTGCCATTGTAGGAAAAGAAAAAGCAGGTACATAATGGAATATAAGTTCCCATAAATATATATAAGTTGGGTCTATTTTGTTTGCATAGCAGTATGAGCCGTTTGCATTGTTGGACGGTTAAAGATCGCAGTGCGTTTGGTTGCGTCGCCTTACGTTCTTCATATTGATCGTACAGACCACCACTTCTCGTCGCAGTAAGATACGGTACAGGAAATCGCTGGTTTGTGTCCCATATATGAACTGATGACGAGCGAGCAATCACTGCGGCGATCTTGGAACTTTGGTTTTTGTTGTTGTCAGTCAAAGCATGCGGAACCCATGTGGACAACTTTTGAACCTTTCCCATCGCGTGCAGGTGGCGCTCTATTGTACCGTGGACGCATTCCATTCTCTCAGCGAATTCCCTCTTGGTTTGCGGGGATCTTCGTGAATCAGCTGATTCAAGCGGTCTTCATCGAACCCGACAGGACGCCCGGTGCGAAGCCATTCCTGAGTCAAAATATTTCCATTCTTTGAAAGCGCGAAAACCATCTGCGTGCGGTACTTTGAGACTTTGCGCCATCCCCATACACGGCATTAATATCACGTATATAAAATCCTTTTTCATTTTTATCACAAAATTTGCGAAGGAGAGAATCTTGAAGAGTATTAGCCTTAATGAGGTCGAGAGCTTTTATTAAAAGAGTTAGGGCTTCATGAAGACGTCCACTCAATCTCTTCGCCACCAGATATTGACGGAATCACGCAATGTATGCAAAATACTTTTGACAATGCATACTTTTAAAAATGAAGTGGATAAACCTCTGTACCTACGATCATGAAAGGAGAGGCATCAGTAGCACAAACCATTAAATTTTTATGTGGGATACTTTTTTCTCTAAAATAAGACTGGACTTCTTTTACTTTACCTTTAGTATCTGTTTTGAGGAATCTTGCAAAAAAATTTCCTCTCCGAGTTCATTATCATCCATATATCTAACATATGGAAATAAAAGTTCTTCATTACCTTCAAAGTTGATTCATCAAGTTGCACTACAAACCATTTCACTTGTAATTGAGCAATAAGTTAATTTTCTACATCTGAATTTTGTGTTATTGTTCAAAGGAAGGTTATCGGTAATTTCACGTGCATTTTTGTTTAACATTGTTGAAATTACAACTGATATCGATGGCAAGATGACAGTTTCACCAATGCTATGTGGCTTTCCAGATTTTGCTATTATTTTGCTGATTTCATATGATGCTAATAAACCGCTATCTTTATTGCTTGCTTGTTTACTATACATCTGATCCAATTTGTTTCTTCCTTGAAAATTGTTTCATAGTTTTCTGAAATAATCCACTAATTTATTTTTCTTTTCTGTGTCTTGTCTCCAAATGGTGACGAAGCTTACTTGGCTTCATGCTATCATTAGACAGCACAGTCATACATATAAGACACATTGGTTTTGTGATATTCTCTGGTGATGTAATAAAACCATACGACAGATATTCAGTCAAATATTGTTTTTTTCTTTGCTTAAGCTACGGGTAATTTGAAAATAACAATAATATTGTTATCCACAAATATTTAACGTTGGAAGTGCTTATAGTACTAACGGAAATATAGCTGACTAGAAAAAAAAACAATAGATTTTACCATGACGATGCCTATTATGCATTATAGAATGAAATGGCTGCCTCTGAATGACTGACTGATTGACTGACTCTTTCTAGATGAGTCTAGTCTCTTTCTAGGTGCTTAAATAATGTTTTCCTTCAAGAATTTTCAAGGAACAGAATTTTTTCTGGATTTTCTATGATATTTGCTTATTTTATTAATTTTATTTAACAAGACCTTTCTATTATATTATATATATATATATATATATATATATTATATTATAATATATTAATATATTTATTATAATAGTTATATGCTATATATATTATATAAATATATTTTATTATATATATATATATATAATATATATAAGTATATATATATATATATATATATATATTATATATATATTTATATATATTTATATAATAAATATACTATTATATATATATATGTATATATATATAATATATATATATATATTATACTATATATATTATATATTAATTATTATATAATAATATATATATATATATATATATACTTAATATATATATATATTATTATTATATATATACTATATATATTATATTTATATATTTGTGTGTGTATATATATATATTATAACTATTATAAATATATTATATAGTTATATATAAATATATATATATATATTATATATATATATTACTATATATATATATATATTATATATATATATAATAATATTTATATTTATATATATAGTATATATATATATTAGATATTATATATATATATATAATATATATATAGTATATTATATATAATAAATTATATACTATATAATATATAATGTATATATAATAATATTTATATATATATATATATTATATTATATATATTATATATATTATAGTATATATATATATCTGTATTATATATATATTATAAGTATCATATATATATATATAATATATAGTATATTTAATATTTATATATATATATATATTATTATATATATTATATATTTAATAATTATAATGTATATAATGATATATATATAAATTATAATTATATATATATAATATATATATATTTATTATATATATGTATTATTAATTATTATATATATATATTATAATATATATATATTATATATATATAGTATGTATTTTTTTTATATAATATATATATATATATATTATTAATATATATTATATATATGAATATTATATATATAAATATATATATATATATTAATATAAATATATTATATATAATATTATATATATATAATATAATATTAATATTAGTATTATATTATAATATATATTATAATATATATATATATAATATATAGTATATATAATAATATTATTAATATATATATATATTATATATATATATATAATATATAAAATTATATAAATATAAATATATAATATAATAGTATATAATATATATATATATTATATATTATATATACTATATTTATTATATATATTATATATAATTATATATTATACTATATATATTATTGATAATCTCCGAATTATTCTGGCACTTTGATCGGGCCGATTGTTGGGCCTTGCGTTGCTTCTACGCAACATAATTGGAGGAATGATTTGTCCTCTGGTGACCGCATTCAACCTTCCTGCCGATAAGGGGGAGCTGTATCGTTGAAGGAGAGTAGGTTTTATTCTTCTTCGACTAAATCTTCTCTCCTCAATAATCCATGTTTCATCGGTGCTGTTTCTGGCATCCAGCTAGAGACAGTGGGGCGGGGGGGGGGGGGGGGGGGGGGGGGTGGGGGGCGGTATCGGGAGTGGAAAAAATTCTCGTTCTCCTATCACTCTTGATAATTTTCATTCAGTCTAGGAAATAGTGCAGGATACTCTCGACGAGAAAGCGGCTTTCATCAACGAAGTGCGAACCTCCTTGTTTTTTCTCTGACAAATTTTCTGGCTCTTGCCAAAAAGCATCTCTAACAACTTCTGTAAATCATTCCTTCAGCTTTCATCTTATTCGCTCTGATGGTTCTGTTGCTAATTCTCACACTGAAAAGGCCAATCTCTCGGCCTCCCTAAATTTCCTCTAATCAACCTGGAGATTCTGGATTCTCCTCCTCCTTGCTTCTGCTCTCCGGTGTCCTATGCTTTGCTGTGATTAAATTCGTCGTGGTGCCATGGGCTCCTGAAATCTACGACCGTTAGAAGGCGGGTGGCCCGATGGCATTCCTCCCGAGTTTTGAGGAGTGTGCTTCCGCTGCTATCCCGCCCTCGTTTCAACTATATTCTTATGTCCCTCAATACTATCATATTCCTCAGTGTTGAAGCGACGCACATGTCCGGCTATTCCGAAAAAGGAGAGCGCTCGTCTTCTAACTATCGCCCTATAGCTTTAATTGTATTCTATCTAAGATCTTGAAACTCTTCTCAACTTATTTCTTTAGATCATCTGGAATCTCATTCACTTTTCGACGCAGTTAGCTTTCGGCGCTCGGGTCTACTGCGATATATTTCCTATTAACTGATTTATGGTTTTCCGCCTTAGGAACTGGGAGAACTTTAGCGTGGGTGGCGCTTTGACATATCAAAGCATTTTGACGGTATGGCACGCGTCACTGCTCTTCCAAGCTCCCTTCTTTGGTTTCTCTCTCTTTGCTTATATGTCTAGTCTTCTTTCATCGCTCAATACAGCTGTTGTTGTGGGGACGACGTTCTTCTTCTTTTTCTGTCAAGTGGTGTTCCCCAGGGTTTGTCTTTATCTCCATACTTATCCTACTTCATTAATGATCTTCTCCCTTGCACTCTAATCTATCACATCATATGCCCGATGATACGACCTTATCTTACTCATTTCATCTGCTCCTCTTTACTTCTAGAATTGCTCATCGTTCTTAATCTTTCCGTTCTATTCTCGCTGATCTGGATAGAATTTCGGGTGGGGTCGTCCTGAACTGTGAATTCAATTTTACGAAACTCAACATTCTACAAATCTCCCTCATCTAGACGCCTTCTAACTTTCCTATCTCTTTCGACGTTCTCTCGTCTCTCCTGTTGCCAATATAAACATCCTTGACCTTAAACATAACAAAAAATATGATCTTGGAATCACATTCCAACGGTGCTAAGGGCCTCAGGAAGCTGGATTCTGTTTAGACTGCGAGACTTATTTCCTCTTACATTACTCAGTTAATACAAGGGCCTCATCGCCTGTATGGAGTTATGCCTCTCATAGTCTGGGGGGGCTCAGTTTCAACCCGGCCTTTTGGATAGGGGTCGGTCAAAGGCAAAGACTTATAAAACTGTCTTTCTTTCTGAGTTACTTGACCTCTATCTTTGCGGCGCGTGTTGGTGCTTAATCTCTTTTCTATAGGTACCCGTAGGGCAAGTGCTCGAGGAAACTTTCCACTCGCTGTGCCCCTTTAGACGCCCTCTAGACAAGGGTTGCTGTTCGGCAATGATTTTGTGTTGATATCAGCAACAATTCCAGACTAGTTCGCTGCGGTGTCTCCTTCTTTCCTGCATCTGTCTGTGGAATTCTCTCCAATCTTCTGTGTTTCCTGGAATTTAATCTCCTCACTTTTAAAGCCCGCGTCTGTGCCCATCTGCAATTTGTGTTAGTTGAATTTTTGTTTTTTACACCCTCTTGAATAGGGCTTTGCACGTGAGCGGTGGTGATAACCGTAAATAAAAAAAAAAAAAAAAAAAAAATAATATTATCATCCTCTGGAGACTTCAAGAGTCTTGTCGGTGTCCTCTACAGAATCGTCTCCGATCCACTGTATTACGTAAATTCGCTCTCTTCCACTCCTCCATCGTTGTTATCTCGCATTAACGCGTTCTCCACGCGTCCATCCATCTTTTTCCTAGGCTCTACGGTCTTCGGCAGCCGGCTCCATTCCACAGCATTCTTTTCGGTCCCGAGCTCGTTCTCCTCCATTCTTCTCAACATGTCCATTACCCTTTGTAGCTGCTTCTTTCGTATTTTGGTTCCTTCACCTAGCGATTCTGCAATTCCTATTTGTCTCACTCTTTTTCATCCTCAGGTATACCTTTATCAACCCAGTGCCATCATATCGCGCATCTAGTCTTCGCTTCCTGTACTTTGTGTTAGGGCCAACGCTTCAGCCCCTATATCAGTAACTCCGTTATAGGATAATTTATTCTTCTCTTAGCATTGTAACAGTGCACCAAACATTTTTGCAACTTTTTTTCATCTTTCTCTCAGTCTCATCTTCATTTCCTCCCACCCTCTCACAATCCCCTCAATATTGAATTCTTCACTGTCTCAGTACAGTTTCATTCTATCTCATTTTAATCTCTTTCACCTATGCTACTTTCAGTCTTTTCTTTTTCGGTGCTTATTTATATTACTTTTCTCATTTAGTCAATTCCAATCTGTCCATCATCTCCTGTAGATCAGTTCCCTCCTCCGCTATTAGAGCTGCGTCGTCAGCATAGACAGGATGTGCTCCGCATTTTCTGTCTATAAATTTCTCTAACATAGTCATAATATTATATTATAGTATATATATATACTATATTATATATATATTATATATCTATATTATATATATATATATATATATTATATATATAATATATTATAAAGTAAGGGCAAAGAAAACGCTTCCTTGTCCCACTCGCGTATCTACTCTGAACATCTCTCATCCCCAGATCCCCATTATCTTGTTTTTCTGGAAGTCTAGTAATGGGCTTTTATTGTTCTTATTAGCTTTTTGAGTGATTCATACTCCGGTTCCACTTGTCATAACTTTTTCTCTATTTATTGCCTTGCCAATGCACTTTTTCCAAGTCCACAAAGAACATCAGCTTTCTTGTTCCCTTCTATCGTCGTTTCTACAACATTTTCATTGTGAGAATATTGGGTCGTGTGCTTCGCCCCTGATCCGTATTGGCTTCTTCCCAAGACTCCCTCTAACTCGGCTTCGGTCCCCCCATCTTCTTTCAATATTCTTATCATATATTCCTTTTTTTTGTGAACCCCCTCAAAGCTTCTGTGGACCCCGGTTGGGAAACGCTGTTTTATAAAGATTAGAATATTTACCAATTTTAGAAATATTTAATCTCAATAATGTGTTTTTAAAAATCGGTTACGAAAAAGTAAGCTTATTAAAACTAATACTCAAAAATGTTTTTCCTTTACCAATTAAAGTTATGCTACTACAGTATATTTTAATTGGAAATACGATGAAAGTCGGAGAAAACAATTCAATTTGTATAGTTGCTTCACGTGGTTAAGAACCTTTAAAAAACTATCGATTTTTCAAGTGCATTAACAACAGGCCACATTGAATGCGTAAATTACATTAAAATTAATATAAAAAACTATTTATTCCATTATCGTAATGTAAACTAAACAGCTATCGCATTGAAGAAAATGCTTTTCAGCAAAACCCTACTTTAGGCTGAATTTTTGTATTTCCCTGATTTATTGTCAGCAGTTTTCGCGACAACCCAAACAAAAAAAAAAAAATCCCAAAGTAATTTATAAAAAAAAAAAAAAATAAAAAAAACAAGCAAGCAAACAACAGAAAAAAAAAAAACCCAAAAACCCTAAAAAAACCAAACAGGGCAAAACAAAAAAAAAATGAAACAAAAGAAAAAAAAGACTAAAAATGTAATATAAAATAAACAATGTTTCAAATCAACTCTATGGTTTTTATAGACAATTTTATTGAATGCACATTAATTTGTCTTCTGTATATTATTCAATGTATTGCGGTCGTGCCATACTGCTTTCGGATTTTACTATTTGTCTTGATCTCACATATACTCATTAGTAGACTTCGCTTTATCCCGAATACTCAAAATTTATAATTACTAACCTTAAACTTACTTTCTCGCGAATTTGCCAACCCCTTTTGCTATTTTTTCTGCAGTTTATTTTTAAAATTGTCTCTAATTATGTGTGCTTCTCTACGATTCTTTCGCTGATAAATAGATTGGTTCATATACTGTTAACTCTGATTTCATTTTACTTAGAAATTATTTATTTTGTTATAATTTAGTACGATTTAGGAGTATTTCTTCCTTGGCAGATTCCATAGTCTTCATTTAAGCTAAACTTAATTCTTAAATATTGTGACCTCTGCTACGTTGAGATTCATGCATGTTGAAGTATATTCTGATAACATTAAACTTTATCCTTACACTTTTGATCCCAGCTTGCGCAATATAGTAAACATTTTTGCTTGAAGTATCGAGTTTAGAAACGGAGATGATACATAATTTTATCATAATCTTATTGCTTTAAATCCTGTTCTCATAATAGGTTTAGTATTTTTCCAAACTCGATAGAAATGGAAGATTAATAATAAGTATATTCTTAAAATTCCTGATTATCGAAGTCAATCTTCTGCTTTTGATAAATATTTTTTTTGTTTAAGATTATGATAGATTTAATTAGGCTGGTGCACACTTGAAAATCTAAACTTAATCTTTATTATGACTGCTCTACAGGGCTAATGCGAGTTTTACTACATAGAGGTGATATCGCTTATCACGGTTAATCTATCTTTCTTTCTGTGAATTTCCTTTTCTGGTTGCTCTGAGGCTACCTCCTTTCATCTTATAAATTCTTCAATTTTTATTTTAACTTTTCTCATACTTCCACTACTCTCTTGTCTTTTAATCACATTTTTTACTTTCATTAGGGACATATGAATTTTTATTTTTTGAAAAAGGGTGTTAAAAAAATATTTGTTATAATCCATATCAATTATATTTTGATAGTTAATATGTCAAAAAGTTATTGTCACATATCCAATGTTTAAATGAAAACTTCTTCATAAAGCTTTCAAATAAAGCAGTTATAATACATTCACTTTATATATTATATATTATTATTAGTAATATATATTAATATATATAATATTATATATATATATATATATATATATATTATATTATATATTATCTTATAATATATATATATAATATATTATAAGACAATAAATATAACTCACTAAACATATTGCTTTATACTCATTTAGTAACATAAATATTTCCGAAAAACTATATTACATACCCTTGCAAATGCGAACATTATTTCTTTGAACTAGCTAGTGCATACCTGTTTTGAAAAGCATTAGCTCGTGTGAATCAAACTTTGCAGCAACCAACATCTTTCTCTTCCTATTTTCTCTTACGCCAGTTTAACAGAAATTTTTCAGTTTCAAGAATCATTAGGAAAATTTGCAACTCATTTTACCGAATTTTGTTTGCAAACTTTAAAATACGATGTGTCGTAAAATGTCCACCTTTAATTAGGTCCTCAATTTATTCTTTTTCAACTTTCTTGTCTTGGCTATGCAAATTGCTTGCTTCCTCATTTATATATAAGATATATATTATATATATTATATATATATATTATATATATAGTTTTTTTTTTTTTTTATTTTATTTATTTGGACGCGTAAACATACTTCTATATATAGTATAGTATATATATATATATAAATATATATATAAGTATATAATTATATATATATAATATATATATATATATATAAATAAATTATTAATCTATTATATATATAATATAATATATATATATATATATATATAATAGTATATATATATCTATATATATATAATATTATATTATAATATATTATATATAATATATAATATATATTATTACTTAAGATTTTAAAACGCAATTTAAAAACCCTATTTTTGGTACCGTAAGTCATATTTGTTGGCGCAAAATCTTAATCTTTTTTTAGTTTTTAATGAATATGAATAGTAAACGGAACATAATTATCATGGAAAATGATGATTTATAAAAAACTGCCTAAACTTAACATTTTTTTTTTTTATGCTGAGGAAAAATGGAAATTGAGGAAAGCTCTACCTTAAAGTTTCTGCAAGTTTCTTGAATTAGAGTAAATAGGTTTCTTGAAAAACTTGTCGTCTCTCACGGATCCATTTCCTAGTTTGGAAATTTTCCTCAGAAGAAAGGTAGTTTAAATTTGTACAAATTGAAGTAGTTTACGTATTCCGGAAAAGAAAACACTGTATTAGACGGTTGTAAACACATAAACACGTAAATAATAAAAAGTTACTTTCTTTGCCCTCGATATTCATAAAATGATAAAGAGATCCTCTCTTAAAGATTTCAAACGAAAAAGAAAAAGTGTTCGCGTAAGAATCCTTCCGCCTTCCCTTCCCCCAGATAACGATAAGTTTAGCTGGTTGGGATTTAAATAGCTTGTTGGGAAATAAAATATTATATCCTCCGCCGGAGGAATGGCACTATACCACTAAAGGGGATAGTGTCAGCGAAAGGAAAAAAAATTAATCTGAATCCTCAGATTCATCGGAATCAACAACAAGGTGCTGACGAGCAATTAATGCAGCTTTCCTTTGAGGTCGACTAGATGTAGACGTAGGAACTACTGTGGTAGCGACAGGTGAATTACAAATTGCAGGGACAGGTGCAGAAGAAGGTGTTGGTGCGGAAACAGATGGCTGACTTGACCCACTATGGGTCAAAGATAATTCTAAGGGGTATAAATGTTTAATTGCATAAACATTAATTTGTCCTCCCGGTGTTCTCGCGAAGACAGAGCGTACTTTGTTGTCATCTCCATATATGAGCTGGGTGACGACTCCCATCTGCCAGAATGGGCGTTCCTTTACAGGACTTCTTATTAAGACAATATCATCAACTTTAATGAGATTTTCCCACTTGGCTTGATACAGATCTCGACTACTCTCTCGAAGGCTTAACATATATTATATATATACCACCTTGTACGAAAATCTTCAAACTTCTCAGACGAACATTTTAGGGCTTTGATCAGCTCTTCACGAGCTTTAGAAGAAGAGCTCCAGAACTGATCTTCAGGATCAGTTCCTGGCAGAACGATTGTAGTCTTTGAAAGCGGTTTTAGAAAGCAATTGGGTGTAAGAGGAATGATGTCGTTAGAACTGGAAGTGTAGGTAAGGGGACGAGAATTTATTGCGTCAGCAATATCAGAAAGGACAGTTAAGAAATCAAAGTATTCGATGGAAGAACGTCCAAGCGTTTTGTTAAGACAGCTTTTTACTACGCGAATCATCCTTTCCCACAAGCTTCCATCCAATGTGACTATAAAAGGTATAGACCGTAGTGTATGAGACATTATGTTCTTTGAAAGTAACTCTTTACCGTCTTCAAAGATAACCATAGAGGACTTCTATGGCAAATCAAATACACTGACAAAAATGGTTCCTCGCATTATCTGCTATAAACGACATCAGGACTCCAATCTATTAATAAAAGTTGTAAAGAAGTACAAAGGAATTTGGAGGGTCGATATCAGGTCTAAGTCAGTAAATGAGCCCGAATATTTGACAAGTCTCAAGATTATGAATGGAACGATTTTTTGTGCTGATTTTAGATCTTTAATTTTTGAACCACAACATGCTTCGTAAAATCTATGCCTACATGTTTGAAAGGACGAAACATTTGAACTTGGAGCTTAGAAAAATTGTAACTTGGATACTGATATGTCGAATTGTTGCTTTTTTGCAATGATTGATGCAATCTGGCCAGTAGCCTTGGGGGACTAAGTAAGTCTTGGAAAGTTAATCCAATATCCCTTTCAAACGTATATTCGTTTATGTGGCTGAATGCCAAATGTTTAAAATTATGAATGAACATCTTTGATAAATAAGGAAGTTAATGATGGTTTTGGGCCAAAGAGAATGGGATTCGCAATTATATCAAATCATATGTGGTTGGAGCGGATAGACCGACTTTACTTTGATAAGATCGTTTTTCACTCAAAAGATAATCAAGTCGATGACAAGGTCAGGAGGGTTAGAAATAGAAGGATCAGTCTTTTTGCTTTTTGAAGAAATTGATTTCCTTAGAGAAGGACTCTTTTTGCATGACTAACAGACAATATAGCAAAGCTCTTGCATCACAGTCAATTGTGCTTATGTCTTAGTATAAGCAAATAAATTGGAAAAGAAGTGCCAACTGAGAAGGGACTAAACCGAAATTTGCTAAAATCAACACAGAGGATTCCTGGCTCCTTGTAAGACGGAAAAACTGGAGAAGTTTGGGATTATCTCGTGTTTGCATTCAGTTCATACTTAGCAATTGAAGGATCTGCAAGCCAACCATTTCAGGTCCATGAACGAAAAGGACGTTTTTTAAATGTAAAACTCAGGGAGAGACAGACCCTCTTAAAGTATATTAAATACTGCAGGTTTTCCTTATGAACATAGAAAAAGTTGCAGAAGGGAACCTCTTTCAGAGAAGAGGTATGAGGATTATATCCTAAATACGATTTTTCGTAAAAAAATTTGCTTCCTTTTGTCTTTATTCAAAATCCAGAACAGTAACGATATTGAGAGTCAGAGAAAATATAAGAGAAGAAACTTTGACCCGCTTTAAGCTGTAAGAAGTCCATGAGGCAAGCATTTCAAATCTGAAAAAAACGGTACAAATTCAACAGGTAAGGTCTTTCTTTAAAGAGCAACCCTTCTTTGGACCATAGTAGAGATGGGCCATTAATGTCGGAAGAAACATAAACCGAAAAACCATAACATTGCGTGCTGGCGTCACAGAATATATTCAAAGTTAAATTGGAGTCGAGGGACTCGAAACAAGATCGTGGGAACGAAATTTCCCTAAGAGAAGATAAATCCTGACTGAGCTTTTCCCATGATTTTTTCATATCAAGTTCGATTTCATCATCCCAGTTCATCTCCTTCTCCCATGTCTTCCTCATCAGTAAACGACCTCGGATAGTTACCGGAAGAAAAAGAGAGAGGGATCGAAAATCTTAGAGATTTCCGACAACAACTGCCTCTTGGAATTAACAATTCCAAGAGTAAAATCACTTAGCTTAAGCGAATCGTTTGACGTATCAAATAAATATCCTAACACTCTCTCCTCAGCACACTGATGAGTGGAGAGCTTATTCTCATATGAAAATAAGTCTCTGAGATCAGGATGATTGGAGTTCCACGATGCCAAATTGAAGCCTCCTTCACTCATACGAGTGTTAGCTTGATGGTAGATGTCTGTCAGAACATCTAAAGATGAATTTGTATAAATCAGATTATCCACATATAAATTATTCATAAGAATAGATGTACACAGGTCAAGAGGATACTTTTGAGCGTGATGTGTTTAATAATCGCCCTAGTCATAAGGGCTTTACTGATTAAACAATATGATGTGGAATAAACGATAGGTTTGTATCATTGCCATCAGTCAAAAAAAAAACCATATTATCTATGCCTTTCCAGTTTGATGCGAAATTGTGAAGAAAGGTTTTGAATGTGAAAGAACAACATATTTGTTTGGTACAAAAAGAAAAAGTATTCGGAAGAGAGAAGTCCATAAAATGCACTCCTGGATTAAACGCTTGATTTAATGACGGGGCAAACACCAACCTTCAATCTACAATTAAAAGAACGGCCTGAATTTTTGTGTGTAATTTGAGAAAGCTTTTAAAATGACCGGACGATGAGGAATCAGCATAATATTTTATTAAAATCTTAGGGAGACACTTGTACCTCTCAATGATTCTTTCTCAAATACTGTGTAAAGACCTCTCCATAGCGGAAGTGAGGCTTAATGTCAAGCCGTTTTCTTAACCGATGAAGAGTGGCATAGTGCCATTGATGATTAGATGGGACTTTTCAAATATCTTGTACAAATGGTAGGTTCTATATGGTACTTTGCCTCTCTAAAATCTATGCTCATGAAATTTTTAAGGATGAATAGTCATCGATGACCTTGATCTGATTTTCTTCCTTGATGCAAGAGATTCATTTATTATACAGGTGCTCAAGACCCAAATCCAGATCAGTATTCTTATGGGTATATAAAAGATCAAAATAAGTAGGTGTTGGTTCTAAAATAAGATTTACGATGTGATTTGGTGTTTTCACGAAGAATTTGTTGAGAAGAGACGAGGACAAAGTTTTGTTGTCCTTTTGTCAAATATCGTTAGTATCATCAATCCTAGGATCGGATTCACTACCAAAAATGATGGATTCTTGAGACGGAGTTAAAAATGACCTAACAGGTCCAAAAGGAATTGTTCCATGGCATGTTTCTAAAGCTCTGCCCTTTATACAAGGGACAGTACATAAATGTTTAAAAAGATAGAGTACATCAATGCCTAAAAGTCCATCAATATTATTGACACTATTAGTATGTTTACCAATATAAAATTGATCTGCTACGTTATGTCCATTCCAAGAGATATTATGAATGGCCCCCATAAGGCCCTTCACATCAAAACTCACATCTAGTTCAGGATCTATCAAAACAGGCACCTTTATAAACTGTTGACAACAAACATTAAGTTCTACTTCTATAGAGCGCATAGACCTAACCTGTTCCCCCAAGAAAGTTTTAACAGTGTTGTTATATACAGGAAGAGTTTCAAAACTGACTCCTAGTTTAGAAAGTATGTTTTTATTAAAATATGAGCGCTGTGATCCAAGATCTAGAAGAACTCGGACAGTTTCTGTTTTGTTATATTTTCTCACTTCAAGGCAGAGTTGGCGTAAATATGATTAGAAGAGGAAATTTTCCAGTATTAATGCACCCGGAATTCTGGTTTTTGGTCGTCACATCAAAGAATTGTCCTGAATGCTGAAGAGCAGACGGTTGTTCTTGAAGTAGAGGGATGTACGTTATTGCTCTTTCATTTTGGCTTGCATCCCTGTAGGGCAGAGGCTGTTTAATGAGCCTGTTTACAAAGCCATAGGGAGACTTAAACAATATTTTTAGGCCAGGACAGCTTGTTGGGAAGCCATTTTTTGGAACTGGGAACAATTTGAACACAAGACCGCTGTATATTGCTCTCTCTATTTTTAGGAGTGGTGAAGACGGTTCAGAAGTCATGAAGTGGATTGCCCTGAATAGTTCTTACACGGAGTAGCGCAGTAGATGCAGATACAGCTATCTCCTTTTGGGCGATTATCTTACTAATAGAAGATTTTCTTCGAAATTTATTAGATTTTGGGAAAAAGGGTATACAAAAAGTTTTTCTTGGTTGTTGGGGAAGAGAGGAAAGAGATTGGGATTTTTTACTAAGTCCGGAGGACGAGAAAATTTAGCTTCGTTTTCTCAGAGATTTCAACACTTGTTAATATGAGATGAAAATTACATTCACAGATGATACTCTTCTTGAGTAATGAGTGTTAAAGTACGAATAAATTGGAAGCAACTTGTCTCTTAGAAGATGATTATCAATTATTACCGGCCAATTTTCAGCCAAAAAATCTAAATCGAACTCTTTAAGTTCGTGAAGGTAGGCTCTTACTTCTGAAATGAAAGAGCGAACGTTGTCTAATTTGTCATCTCAGATAGGAGCAGCGTCTATTCATAGGATACAGAAGAATCTATAATAAAAAGGCTTTATCAAGGTAAAGATCCCTCAATATTTCATGCTCACAGAATAATTTCATCATATATATTGGCCAGTGTTTTCAACATCTTTTAGTGGCATAACGTTGAGAGGTGAGATTAAGCTACGCGATTTTGTTGCATTTGTTTATGTCTTTCTAAAGCCAAAAAACGTTTCAAATGATAAAAATGAAAGGACTAAAAAAAAAACGATCCCCTCCACCCCGAAAAAGTTTTTGCCAATAAGCAGAGGTAATTTTAGGTCGTGTTGTTAGTGTAAAATTTTTAAGTATGGAGTTCAATTCCACGGTAACAGAGTCCCCCCTTGTACTGAAGAGATTTGGAGAAAGGTTGAACTATGTCTGTGAGTGGAGGTGACACTGTTTAACTACTTTCATTTATATTGATGTGAATAGATGTGAGTTTTAATCACTTTCATTTAAAATAATCCTGATCAATACTTAGGATCGATACGCATATTTTTGCTCATATCACATCATGGCTCGAATCTTGAAGCCTTAAGGACACTCCTCCAAAGCTGAGAACAATTAGTCAATCAACTCAGCATAAGAATAGGCCTTCAATAACAATGTTACTTTCCGCTTGATTACACTCTTGCCATCTTAAAGGAGATATGTTCCTCTTTACAGAAGCAAGAATACTTGTTTCTCCTCGTAATAGGCATGTAGAGATCCACACAGACGATATTCGACTGAATTGTTTCTCTATAGCATAAGTTCAGAGGCAAGGCTATATCATGCAAACATTTACCAATAAATAAGTCAGTTAAAAACTAACCAAATATGTTACTATAACACTTAAATAAAAGATAAAAAAAATCCACCACAACTACCTACGCAATTAATTGTAACTTTAAAAGGTTATACTGCTATACAAGAAAAACAGAAATGAAATATGTTTCAAGCAGTAAACGTACTGAAAAACCCGGTTTAAATCGGTAAATTTTTGCCAAGTTATTCAACATCAAAACAAAAAAAACAAAAAAAAAGGACATAAAGGAAAAATAACTTTCAAGTCAGAATCACAAATGGAGAAAAAAAATCTAACTTTCAAAGCCAGATCGATAAACAAAAAATATTAATTTTTTTTTTCAGAGTTGAAAGTTCTAATAAAAAAAATTTAACTTTTTTTTTAGGTTGGAAAAATTCAAAAACAAAGTCCAACTTTTTTGTCAGAGCTGGAAATTCAAATAACATTCTACTTTTTTTTTTTAAGAGTTGGAATTCAAAATGAAATTTGTCTAAACGAAACTCTAAATTTAGAGAGTTCGCAAAAGATGAAAAATTCTGATTTTTGTTAGAATAAATTCTTAGTAAAAGAATGAAGAAGATCTAAATTTTAAAGAATGGTTAATGTTAAAGAATTCTAAATTTGGTGAGCTATCCTTTATTTTCAAGAATGACGAAATCTTACAATTTAAAGACTGTCTTTTTTGCAAAGAATGTAACAATTCTTACAATTTTAGACATCTTAGTGACAAAGAATGTAAAATTTGGTTACAATTCAAGACGTCTACTGCAAGAGAAAGCAAAAATCTACAATTCTACAAAGACTGTATAGTAGTCAATATAATGAAAAATTCTATAATTAAGACGCGTCTAAAGGTAAGATTAAATTTGAATATAAAACTTCCAATATGAAATGTGTATAAAAATGCCGACTCTTTCAGCATATAACGATAGAGTAACGCTTTTCCATGCACACGCGTTTTTAATATATATTTCAACCGGAAATAAGGCTTCCAGTTTTTCAATATAAATAATTAACAAGTTTTCAATATATTAGATTTTAAAACGCAATTTAAAAAACCCTATTGTATGCAGAAGTAACCATATATTTTGTGCGCAAATCTTAATTTCTTTTTAGTTTTTAATTGAATTATGAAAATAGTAAAACCGGCACAATAATATAATGAAAAAATGATGATTATAAAAAAACTGCTAAACTTTGACAGTATCCTGAGAAAATTGGAAATTAAAAGACTCTTACCTAAGTTTCTGCAAGTTCTCTTGAATAGAGTAAAATAGGTTTTTGAAAACTTGTCGTCTCTCAGGATCCATTTTCTAGTTTTGAATTTTCCTCAGTAAAGAAAGGGATAGTTTTAGATTTGTACAAATTGAAGTATTTTACGTTCGAAAGATAAACACTGTATTAGACGTTGTAAACACCTAAACAGTAAATAATAAAAGTGTAACTTGTTCGTTGCCCTCGATATTCATCAAAAATAAAAGATCCTCTCTTAAAGATTTCAAACGAAAAGAAAAGTGTTCGCTACAGAATTCTTCGCCTCCTTCAGATTAACTATAAGTTTAGCTGGTTGGATTCATAGCTTGTTGGAAATAAATTAATTATGAAATATATTATATATATATATATATCTATTATATATATATATATATATATAATATATATATAATATATTATATATATATAGTATATATATTATAACCTTAAATATTATTATAATTTATACTATATCCATATATATATATATATATATATTAATATTTATATATATATATATATGGCTCTTTTTTTATTTGTCAGCATTTTTATTTATAAAGCATTTATGCATTCGGACAGATTTTTTTTAAAATTTTTATGTTTTACGTTAATAAATGATATAAAAGTATATATATATATATATATTTTATAGATATATATATAGTATTATAATATTATATACTATATATATAATATATATATATAATAATATAATTGATTCACGAATACCGTATTATTGATATATTATAATATATATATATATTATATATATATATATTATATATATATATATTATATATATATAATATATAGAGACCAAATCGATATTCAAAAGCATACATAGCTACAGGGAAAAGGCAATAATTGTTGAATCCCTGGCAAATTTTACTGTAAACTGTAAAGAAAAAAAAAAATAAAAAAAATTTACAATCTCGCAAACTACAATAGCACAGTGAAAAGAAATACAATTTTTGAATCCTTGTAAAATTTTTAGTTAGGAAAATGTAAAAAAAAAAGAAAAAATTAAACAAAACTTGGCTATTTTTTTTTTTGGGGGGGAGCTGGGACATAGTATTAAAATAAATATAATTATTTGTAAAGGTATTACACGGCAATCTAGGGGCTCGAGCGACGGGACAGGGGGCGTTTTCCATACCGTAGGGAGGCGGAGGAACCCGCGACACCCAATACCAAAGAGCGGGGGTCCGGAGACCCTCCCGGGGGGGGATTAGTCCTACCCCGTAATTCCCCGGAAGGCCGCGACTTCTGCCATCAGTGCGGTATACCCCTGGGGCCTTTTTATTAAAAAAAAGCAAAATTTAATAGAAGTCTATTTATTTTCGAGTAACGTATAAAAGTCTTAAATAGGCTTTCTATCATATTACTATAATTATTATTATTGTAATTTTTATTATTTTTTTATTTTTTATTTTTTCATTTCTTTAATAACATTTTACCAGGATTCCATAAATGTATTATTTTTCCTTGTAGCAGTGTAAGTTTTCTTTTTTTTTTTTTTTTTTTTTTCGCAAAAATTAGACAGCATCTCCAAGACATGTATTCCTTTTCCCGGTTCCTTTTCAAGGTCAGGATTTATTTAAAAGTATATTAAAATGTATAATCTGATATAAAACTATTTAATTTAACTACTATTTAAATATATTAATAAGGTTATATTCTCCTCTCTCAATAAATGGTTTTCTTAATTTGCTACTTTTTGTACTTGTCACAATAAATTGAAATTATTTATTTCGTAAGAATATTTCCTTATTTTAATTAGTAGCTAAAGCTGAATATTTTTGTTCGATGCATCTTTTGTCAGAAAATAATAAATGTCGTGATAAGTAACAAGGTTCCTATATATAATATATATATTCATTGATATAATCATATTATATATATATATAGTATATAATAATATTAATATATAATATATATTATATATAATATATAAAATTATAATACTATATATATATTTACTACTATCTATATGATATATAATTCATATAAATCAACGTGTGTTATACGTAATTTTAATAAAAACCAAAAGAAAATAAACAATAAAATTAAAACCAACGAACTAGAGCTTCGAGAAGACATGCAGCATCTCCACA
>JABUQX010057059.1:10000-21674 GCA_015478945.1 Trachelipus rathkii | reverse complement strand
AAAAAGAGGAGAGATGACGTAGTGTCTCGTCGTGACGATATTAAAACACTTGATGTACGCATATGGAAACCCACGATTGTGGAATGAGTACTTCAGACATATATAAGATGAGTGCGGATATTGATAGCTATATGACGGTGGATAATGCTATTATAATATGCTTAGTTCGAGAGTATGTAGATCGTATGAAGAGATTATTTGCTAGACATAGAGATAGCATAGAAGTTAATAGATCTAGATGATAAAATGGAAAAACTTAATATAGTAAGGGACGGGGATGGTGAGTTAAGACGCGTTCAGGATGTTGACTAACTTGTAGGACTCTAATACTTATAGCAATGGCGTAATCTATGATTTCTACACCAACATATGGTTCCCGTCATAATTCAGTATTACAGGATGCTTTAATAACTATCACTTGGATAATTTACTTCTTCTTTGTTATGAGTAGATGAGTCTGCTGTTGATAAAATATTCCTGAAAATGGTTACGGCTGCTGAAGCATTTAACTTATACCTCCATTCTGAATGTGTGTTAGAAATCTTAGAGAGATATACGAACTTACCCATTTGAATCCGATTCGTTCCGTGATTAAATGATTAGTCAACTTTAAATAACTTATTTTTATGTATCTATTAAGCTGGACGATAAGCCGTGTAATACGCAATAAAAAGTGTTGTATATTATCTTGACCTCTGCATTCTAGATTTTATGTTTATAATCCAAGTTAATTAAACACTTTTTAAAATATAATAACTTTTGTGTCAATATGTTAATGTACCTTATGGGTTTTTCAATGTAGACATCGTATCGTTTCTATATTATTGGTATATGTATTTATACTTCATTATATTTTTTTTTAAATAACTGTTTCTTTTAATAAATCTTGTTAATTAATTTTTGATTGTATATATTATTTTATATTTTTATTGATTATTATTTTCTTGTATGTTATAAAATTGGCTTTAAAATAAATGTTGGTAAAATTGGGCTTTTATCCCAGGAACTTATTTATCTTTTTAAATGTATAAAATATGAGATTGATCTTTATAGATCTATAGATCAATATATCAATTATATCACTCCCAAATCACTGGTCCTAGTATTATATTCTGTTATTATATATATATATGTATATTTCTATCTTTCAATATCCCTGATACACTCTTTATATACTTACACAACATACAATCTTACATATATTTTATATCTATTTTCAGGTTGTAGGTGGGCTGGCTTGATTTACTGAGTTAGTGATTTTAGGGTTTATAATGCTTGTTACACATTTTTAACTGAAAATTTTAATGCCAGAATGAATATTCTAACTTAGTATCTTACAGGATGGTCAGGAGGGAGGTTTTGGTATAGTGTTTGGATTTGAGTGTATTTACTTGTATTATGTGTATTGTATATTCGTTTACAATTTAGTAAAAAATTGGATCCTACAGTCATTTAGATTCAATAGTGATACATGATGTTCACGAGGGCAAGTGTGGTTAGTGGTTTGCTTTATGTATTACTTGCTTTAGGTATTGTGATAACATGAAAATTTAGTAAAAATTTGACTTATTACAATTAGTTATTATATATATTTCACGATGGTTCAGATTGAGGTAGGGTTTGATAGTGTTGTGATTTTAGTGATTACTGTTTTTAGTTTAATGTATAAATTACGTTACAATTTTATGTAAATGAGATTTGACACTTTATTTCAATTGAGTAATTAGATGTATTATGATTGGTTCTAGGAGGGAGGTTGGGATAGTGTTGTATTTTGTGTATTTTACTTTGTTATGGTTATGTAAAAACGTTATTTTGTTAAGTTATATACATATAAACGAAAAGAAATTTTATGTATTTATTTAATTATTTTTATTTTTTTTTGATGTAGGTTTCGTCGTTCTATTTCTTGTTTTGAAGGCTTTGGTGACCCCTTTGGGGTGTACGGATATTATCCATATACATGTATGATGAGTTACTTTGATAGTATATAAGATATTATTACCTGATTCAGCTTTCTACGTCTAATTTATTTTAATGCTTTTATTAAGGTTGGGGTTCTTACCCAATAAGTCTCAACCCAACGTTACTCATCCTCTTAACGATCCTCCCAAATTTTAAACACGATACGATAAGTTTTCGGAGGCTGGCTGGCAATCAAGTCGGAGTCTGAACCGAATGCGAAGAAGCAACCGCGGCGGAAGCAAAGCCGGAGTGCGTAAAAAAAAAACGATCTTACAAGGATCGTTTCGCTCAGATTCAGATTTCCTTTGGAAATGATCTTTCGACTAATAATCAGAATAATAAGTTATATGTTGCGCAGCCGGCTCAGTCTGTGTCTGTCGGTCAAACGGACCTTCGGTCTGTTTGACCTCCAAGTGGTCGGTCGCCCGAACGCTTGTTACGCTAATCGTGCCGCTCGAACAGCACAGAGGGTAATTCGCAATATCTGACTCCCACTCCTCGGGGGTGACCCCCTCTATATACTCTATGCAGTACTTGACATTCACACAGATTTGATCGAAGCCAATACTAGATTATAATCCAAGTCTTGAGCAAATATCTTATTTCTTTCATACGTCGAAAAGGGTGGTCGAGTCGACCTGTCCATACTACATTTATATATATGTAGTTATATTAATATTTATTATATACTACTTTATATATACATAATATATACTAATATATAAATATATTATATATATTACTATATACTATATATATTATATATGGTGTGTGTGTGTAGGTGTGTAATGTTGTGTGTGTGTAGGTGTTGTGTGTGTGTATGTCTGTGTGTGGTGTGTGTGTGTGTGTTGTGTGGTGTGGGTGTGTGTGTGTGTGATAATTCGTTTCTATTAATATGGAGTCCGAGAGACTTAATATTATATTTCATATTTGTTTCTATTAGATGGGCAGAGGAAGTACTCAAGATTAAGAAATTAGAAAAGTGCAATTAGTCGTGTTAGAGTATATAAGCTTAGTAAAATATGACTGCTCAGGAAGATCGAAGTTTTAAGTTGGAGGGGCTGTGTGGGTTGGTAGAGGTTTTGGTTATTAGCGATAGTGTTGTGTGATTATCTGGGATTAAGCTAAATAGGAGGACATATTTAGGGCTAGGTTGGTATTGGTGTTATATTGGTGAATAATATTGGTGTTTGTGTATTATTTTCAGATATATTCGTGTATTTTGAATTCTGTAATTTAGGGTTGATCAATTATTTCCCTATTCATCTGCAGCTTTGCCTCTAGTCTTCTAATTTATAAATTTAAATTGCTTTATTGTAAGAAGTGTACAATAATCTTACATATATAAGAACTTTGTTGTGGGGTCGGTCTTTACTTTTAAGTGTATTTTAGTTGTTAGGATTTAGTAGATTTTTTTGCGGATCTCGTTCTCTCTGTGTGTCGTATGGTGTATGCATCTCTACTCTCATTCTCTCTTCTTCTCAATTCTCTCCTCTCCTCTCCTCTTCTCTCTCTCTCTCTCCTCTCTCATCTCTCCTCCCTCCTCTTCTCTCTCTTCTCTCTCTCTTCTCTTCTCTTTCTCGTCTCTCTCTCTCTCTTGTATCTCCAACAAGATCATGGAAACATTTTAAATATTATCTCAATTCTTTCGTTATTACTCACATCTATTATTATTATTATTATTATTATTATTAATTATTATTATATTATTATTTTTATTATATTAATTATTATTAATGCCCGATTCCACTCTCGACCGTCTCTTAAAATTCAATACGTCTAAATGCAACTTATATATCTATATAGTAGTACTATACTATATATATATATATTATATACTATAAATATATATATATATAATATAGTATATATAACATATATAGTTATATTAATACATATTATATATAATATAATTATTATATATATATATAAGGGGCGAATCCTTATTGTTTGCTTAGCATGCTCGCATGATTTAGTGAATAATAAAAGAAAATATTGATTGTCAGTGTACTATATTGTGATTTGAGAATTAAGATGTCGATATTTATTGATTACATCATTAAATTATTAAGAAATTCAATAATATTATCTGCCATTCTGAAAGCCACCGTGACAAAAGTATCTCTAGCCAATACGATGCTTGCGGTAACTCGAGCGCATGCCTTTCTGAGAAATTTAACATAGTAAACAGGTGCGACGCCATGAGATATATGAAAACAGCTATGAAAGTTTGAGAAATGCTTTGAACGAAAGCGATAAACGGTTTTCCGATCTTCCATAATGTCGCTCTTCATTTCCTCCTCTTTTCTTATTTAAAAAAAAAAATACGAAATTTAATGATTTTTCTGTTAAATATATGCTATAATTTCTGCAAATTTACAATTTAAAATTTCTTAATGACCAAGAAATGTTTCATTCTATATACAGTAATTAAGTGTAGAAATTTATTTAAAAATAAGATATTGAAAAATGCAGAAAATAATTGCGATTATTTTAATTAATTTCGAAATTAGAAAAAAATAAAATAAAGAAGATACAATAAAATCGAGAAATTGTATTGTTTTAAGCCTATATTTTGTATTTAGTTTTGTGGTAATATTATCAGACATTTTTTAAGTTGTGCAATTTTCTTGTTTGGCAGATTTTTTTTTTAAATGCCCGTGGAAATTCTTGATAATAGTGCGAATATAAAAGTATTCAGAAGAACAGGAGGGAGAGTGTTTTCAAGTTAATAATCATTAGATAATTCTACTTCAATATTAGACTTTGCAAGTGACTTTGTTTCATTATGCATACAATATATTTATTATTACTATATATATTAAAATATATATAATATACCTAATAATTATCATTATTATATCAATATATTAGTAATTAGTATATATATTATTTAAATATATTATTATTCTTGCCTTCACGGCTAATTGCTATTTAGGATGATAATTACTTTAGGTAACTGCTACCTAGGATTGACGAGGGATCATATCCTGGCCCTATCTTGCGATTCATCGTCTATATACCCCCGTTGTTCAAGGTGGTTGGGCAATATATCATAATTATACTATATTATATATATTATATATATATATATTATAATAATATATATATATATAATATAATATAATATAATATATATATTATATATATAATATATTTTATATATATATAATAGTATATATATTATATATAAATATATTTATTAAAAATGTATCTATATATTTTTATATATATATATATAATTAAAGGTATAAAAGAAATTACTTTCACGTTTTGCCAATGATAAACTTGGATAAAAATTTTGAGGTTTTTAATTTTAAATTGAATTTCATTCCCACTCAAAATCTCAGCCAAATTTTTATCTTTGAAACAAAATCGCAATAGAAAAAAAAAAAAAAAAAAAAAAAAACCTTCTATGATGAATTCAAAAATAAATGTTTGTTCTAAGAACCCAAATAGATTATACGTACATTTTGTGTTTGTTTTTCGTTTTATAAAGCCAAAGATTTTCCTTAAATATTCATACTTTGTCGCTCTTATCTCGTTCCTATTTTTTTCTTCTTTTTTTTCTGTTGTCTTCTCGTTATTCATTAAAAATTCTGTTTTGAAAATTGGCCAATTCAAATGTTATCTTTTTGACAACGATAACTTCTTAAGAGATTCCTTCAAAGGAATAAAACAAAAAAAAATCTTTCTATTTCCTTCCATTGTCCTCCGTTTTCATTTAAAAAGAGAGATTAAGAACTGATCCGTTCATTATTCTTTCGCTTTTCTACTTTCTCTTTCTTCCGATCTTTCTTTAAAATTAGATAAAAAAAATTAAATATATCCTGTAAATTTAAAGATTTTAAGATGAAAATCTTGTTCTGATGAAGCTTTCAAAGTAAAAGCTTTCTTGGAAGGAAAGAACAAAATGCGAAATAATAAAATGAAAAACACGATAAACCAATATTTCCTTTCAGTCTCTCATCTTTATAACAATGTAAACAAAGGCTGCGTAAATAACAATTAAAAATAATTAACTTTATCATATATGGAGGCCAACGTTTAGTCACGAGCACACACATACACACATACACACACACCTACACACACACACACACCTCACCAAACACCCACACCAACACACACAACACACATATATAGATATTATATTATATCTTATATATAATATACTATATTATATATATATACATATATAATTATATATAATATATAATACTATATATATATATACTAATATATATATTACTATACTATATTATTATATCTTTACAGTGTAAAATATTCTCTATAATTTAAATAAGTATTTCAAAGTCAATTGATGTGATGTGTTTGTCAGATTGTTTTATGCATTCAGGGGTTATCAAAGTTTAAATCGCATTGCATTTGTGTTTTTCAGACACTCTGTTTATGGAATAGGTTCTGTTAACTGAAACCCTACAAAATGGCGACTCCTCAAGAAAAGGCGCAATGTGTATTTTGGTTTATTGAAACAATCGGATAATCAGACTGAGAGAGACTACAAGAATAAGTATGAAAGAAGTCCACCTGAATCACGTCACGTCCGTCAATTTGCTCATGGTACAAGAAATTTATGGAGACAGGGACAGTATTGGATAACGGGAGAAGTGGACGACCAAGATTGTATGTGGAAAACAGCGATCTACGTGTAAGAAAAAGCCATTGTTACTTCTCTTACAAAGTCCATCCGTACTATAGTATAGGGTGAGCAACTTACAGCAGAAATGTTGCAAGCGGATGCTGCAAAGCTACATTTTGCTACATCCGGTTTTTGGCGTTTGAGGTGTCAAATTATGGGTTCCCAAGGTCGAGGAAGGAGTTTCCGATGTCGGCGACGCGTTTCAATGTCACGTTCGACCAAGTCATTTCACCAGCTGACTTGGTCAATGCCCCTATTTCCGGAGGAGTTTGGGTCTTTTTTTCCATTGGCATCACAGCACGTCATTGCTGGTGAAAACGTTTTCGAGGTTGAAGGCGCATTTCGAAGGATATGGAGCTTCTGAACAGTGGGAAATTCAAGTCATTTCGGCAGTTGACTTGCCAAATTTTCATCAGTTTGTTAGATTTACTCTTGGGGTGTCAAATTATGGGTTTCCAAGATCGGGGAACCTGTTTGCGAGCCGGAGGGTAACTCAAACGCGTAACCTAAATGTAAATTGGAGAATAAGACGCTAAGTACCTACCGATTGGAAGGTAGTTTTGCTCTAATATTATGGTTGTTGATGTTTCCGATGAGATTTATATTGTAGTCTTTGCGTAAATAGGGTGATGCCATCATAGTACAAAATATTTATAAAAACATTATTATTATTATTATTATTATTATTATTATTATTATTATATTATTATTATTATTATTATATATTATACACTTATATAAGGTTAACAATAAGATACCATCAAACGCACCCCATCGAAGACTCGAATTCAACTTATGCGTTGCCTGGAGTCAGAGGTTTAAATAGCAACCCGACGTCAATTACGGAATTTTCTACAACACTAATAATATAGATTCCAATTCAATACATTATTATTCAATACAATAACTGCGACACATTTGGTTTTAGGTAAATATATAAGTTAGAATAACATATATTGTAATTTCAATTTCCTTTCAATTATTCATAGTAATAAGGAAAAATGCTCGTGCATAAGAAAAGAGTAGAAATTTATTTAAACAAGTAAATAGACGTTTAAAACTTCGAAAATTGCAGATTTCACTTCTTTTGATTGTTTGATTGAGACTAAAAATGCTACCAGGCAATATATCACATGATTGAACAGCTTTGAGATTGGAAGGTAGAAAAATTTACCCTTTAAATTTTAATAATACATTATTATACCACTCTGTAATGATATATATATATATTATATAATATATATATAATATATATATATATTATATATATAATATATATTTATTACTATATAATAATATATATAATATATATATACTATAAGTGTATTACTGCTTAATTTACTTTGTGTCCCCTTGGTACATTCTTACTCATGCGACCACGCCGTGCCCAGCACATTCGCAACATCCCACAGGTTCCTTAGAGATTTAATGTTCTCTGTGTTGCAAGCATGGGATATCTCGAGATGATCAGTTGCTTCTGGTTCTTGTTTTCATTTTCAGCATTTTTGGGATGTACTTCCTTATGCATTTTAAATTCATATTTTTATGCCTGTAAGCTGAGGTGATGTCCCGACCTCAATCTTGATAGTAGGATTTGGATTTTCAGTGGGAGTGTCGTGTGTATTTATTATATCAGGTGAGTGTGAATTGATTGATGAGGTACTTGGATTGTCGACTGTTTAAATATTTCTTAGTACTGATTGTGTGTGTGTGTTTGTTTAGTGAATTATTATTAGTAGACGGAGGAATGGATCTATAGATATTGCTAAAATATATAGCTGGTGATTATGGTGGGGATCTTAGTCTGTGGGATCTTTCAGTGGCAGATGTGTATTGGGTTTCTAATACTAAAATAAAATTATCCCTGTCATGACCAGATGGTCACGTATGGAGGAATATTCGTTTCATCGTGTAGGTATTGGATTGGTGTGATTTTCGTACAGCCTGTTATAATTTAGAAGGCAGAATTTCACTACATTGGCTAGGCACCAAGTTTGGGATGCAAAGTCAAGTGTTTGTTTTATGAACTGTTTGTATGATTTGTTGAGGGTAGTTAATTCAATGCTAAAATAGATTTGTTAGAGAATTGGTAAAATATTTAGTTTTCTGTTTGCGGTGTTCATTGTGTGAATAACATGTTTTGAAAAGGTGAAATGCGTATCAAAGGTAAAACCGAGGATATTCCGAGTCTTGTTAAGAAGTTCAGAAGACATTATTTAGTTTTACCTGGAGGTGAAGATAGGTTTGATGTCTGTCAGATGTAAGTATGGTAATTGAGGATTATTTATATATATATATATATAATATATATATTATAAATATATAAGTATAATCATATAATATATAATATATATCTATATATATATATATAATATACATTATTATATATAAATATATATATATAATTAATATAATATAATATTATACTATATAACTATATATATATATATGAAATATAATTTATATATATATAATATATATATATTATTATATTATATATATATATATATATATATATTATATATATTATTATTATATATATATATATATAATATAGTATATCGTATATATATTATATGTATATATTAATATATATATTATATACTATATTAAATATATATATAAATTATATCATATATAATACATATATATACTGTATATATATATATTAATATAATTACTATATATATATGATAAATATATAATTATATACTATATATATATATATATATACATATATAATATTAGATATATATAATATAATATATAATTATATATACTACTATATATATATATATATATATACTAATACTAATATAATATATAATATATACAATAAAATATATAATATTATAATGTATATATATATTATATATAATATTATACTATATTATACTATATATATATATATAGATATTATATATATATATATATTGTACCTTAAGTTGACTGCATCATTTTAAGAGGAAATCAGTCAAAAGATTATGAAACTATTACTTCTTCGTAGTATATAATATTACATACACCAAGTGTTCCTCTCACTTAAATATTTCTTACCTACGTCTGGGTATTTAACCGTATATTTTTAAAAGTCGTGTCAAATGTAAAATAAAGTCATTAATTTAAAGGCAACATCCATCCCTAAACTTTCCAATGGCATATTGGGGTTCTTTTCTTTAAATATAGGTTCTAATGTACTACGACAAGTGTTCGAAGAGCCTGCTTTATCACTGTAATGCTCTTGCAATATCTCTGTAGCACAAGTGTGCAACATCTTTTTTGGGAATATTTGTTATTCAGAACTTATTAGATAGAGTCTTATCTTTTCTATTCATTTTAAAAATTGCAAATAAAATATTCTCTCTCTCTCTCTCTCTCTCTCTCTCTCTCTCTCTCTCTCTTCTTCCTCTCTTCCCTCTCTCTCTCTCTCCTCTCTCTCTCTTCTCTCTCTCCTCTTCTCTTCTTCTCTCTCTCTCCTTTCCCTTAGCGCATATTTTAATAATTTAGCTTTTTGTGGATTGTATACTATATATACAAAATGCAGTAATATCTTCATTAAAATTGAGCAAATATATATTTTTTCTTTTTCTTGACAAATAGCAGTAGTTCGCAGTTCTATACTTCACGTCAATGGGGTGTATCTTGAAATAAAGCACTTCTAAAAAGATGTTTTCTTGGACTTTCTGGACAATCAACTTATTCTCACAGACTTTCAAACTCACTGATTTCTTGCCTTCTACCTTGAAGATATCTTATGAACCTAGTCTTCTGAAACTTATTTTAATCTTAATCTCCAAATTTAGCCTTTTACTGAAGCTCCAACGTCTATTTTTCCACTTCCTATGACAAACGATTTCAATGGTGCGTATCAAGACCGTCAGCTCGTAGCAAAATGGAATTTTTAACATTTTTTTTCACTTTACTTTATTTCTTTTAACGCAAAAGGTTTTTTACTCCTCGTATAAAAATTTAGGAGCAACAAGAGTTCGGGGTATATATATATATATATATATATATATATATATATATATATATATATATATATATATATATATATATATATATATATATATATATATATATATATATATATATATATATATATATATATCGTATGTGTGTGGATTTAAAATGTAATTTAAATGGACTTAAGGAAGCTCACTTTCAAAGAGTCATTAAAAGCCGCTTAAATTAAATGCGTCGCTCCGAACTGAAAACCTTCTCTAAAATTTTAGTATTTAAGTAGGATCCAAATGGGCAAATAGTAAAATTTCAGTTGATACTTTTTGCACACACACATACATACAATTACATTATTAGAAAAAAATACATATAAAGATAAATTCATTTATAAATATACACACATATACATATATATATATATATATATATATATATATATATATATATATATATATATATATATATATATATATATATATATATATATATATATATATATATAAGAGGTTTGGTTTAAACCAACATGGTTTTTTTTGTTTAAATCAAATAAAAAACCATCGTTTTTTTTTTCTTCTTCTTTTCAAATAAAAGAGGAATTAAAAAGTTCTCTAAATGAAAGTATATGCTTAATACATCCTAATTATATATTTAGATAGTAAATAAATGGGAGGAGAACATATTCCAGACTTTACCAGTAGAGTACATGTAAGATTGAGCATAGCAGTTAAGTCTGGGTTATAGAGTTGAGCGGAGAATGTATGAGACTGTCTGAAATACGATTGTAGGAACTCTCCTCAAAGAAGGGGGTATACATGACTGAAAATTTCAAAAGCATAATGTCGATTGTAATAATACTAGAATAAGGAGAGTGATGCAACAGTTCGACGGCTAAAGAGATTGGAGAGAGTTAGTTAGAGTAGGAGAGTTAAGGAGTCGACAAGTCCTAGACTACATTTTATAAAGGAGAGAAATATGTGTGGACCAACCCAAATATGTGTTTCATACTCCATTGAAGGGCGAGCAACGTCCTTATATAGAGCTAGCAATTGGGATGGTGAGAAGTTTAAAAGGGGCCTCTGAGCA
>JABUQX010057058.1:57500-73218 GCA_015478945.1 Trachelipus rathkii | reverse complement strand
AAAAGAGAGAGAATAAAAATAGGTTTTTAATCGTGAAATACATATTATCGGTTAGTGTTAACCATTTAGAATCTTGTTATAAACTGTGAATCGAGTGTTTATTAATTTGAACCCTAAATTACAGAAGAAAGGGTTATAAGGTGCCATTATATATAACCGGACTCATTATTAGTCTATTAAACAAATATTGTGTTTAGACTAATTGCTTGACATGGGAACTATTATGACAGTGTAAACATTGGACATTATCTTTAACCTTACTTGTCCATTTATTTTTAATCGCTAAGAAATAAAGATAAAAAGTGACTTTCTTTATTTATAACACGTTCCTGTGACCCCGGAGCGGACTGGACATGGGCGCCTCTTTAAAGCCGGCTAGGCAAAGCAGGCAAATGCCTAGGTGCGGCAGATATATGAGGGCGGTCCTAGGCTGGGCGTAGAAACCGGCCAGAAACCGACAGGCAAAAAACGAAAAAATAAATAAAATAACTATATATATATATACTATATAGTATACTTATTATATATACGTATATATAATATATATACTATAATATATATATATCACTATATATATATATATATATATATAATTATATACTAATATATATATATATATTTATAATTTTACATATGTCTTTAGGTGATATCTTTTTTCTGCCTAAATACTTAATAAACTCAGCGAATAATTGCTTCGATTATACTATATATATATATGATATATATATACATATATATATTATATAATATATATATTGATATATATATCAATATATATATAAATCTATAGTATATATATATATAATATATTTATATAGTATTATATTTAATATTATGATATAAGTATATATAGTATATATATATATATAGCTCTGGTAAAATATCTAATTATTTGATCTCAAGTATTTAAATGGGAAAAAATGTTTTTTTTCTAAGGTTCAGAAACAAGTGTAAGGTTAGTTGTTTTTAGAAAATTCTTGTAGGTGGGCAAAGCTTCCTGAATTGTGGCAGAAAAGCTTGCGCACTCTACAATTTTTCTTAAAAAAACTTAACTAACTTTTCTGAACTTAGAAAAATCGGTTTCGAACTCTAGAAAATTTTGAAGCACAGAATCTCTTCGCGAGAATACTAGATATTTACTAATATATAAGTAGTATATATAATATATATTAGTATAGTAGTATAGTAGTTACCTGATATCAGTATTATATAATATATTAGTATATATTATGATATATAGTATATAACTACGTATATATAATATAATATATAGTATATACTATATATATGTATAGCTTTTAAACGAATAAAAACCTAAACAAGTTTCATTTTAAAAAGGCAAAATAAGTTTTTAAGTTAATTGCATCAATTGAAAACGGAATACTATCTATTAGCGACAAATTGTGTTATTACTTCTATAGAAATGACAATCATATATATCAGACGCTACTATTTGGTAGAGCTTACATATGTTTGTTTATTATGTTAAATTTTGTTAACTTACAGTAAATTTCATATAAATTGTGTTATTTATCGATGTTGTGACTAAAATTGGCGATAATAACATCAGAAAAATTTTGTTAAAAACGAGAGGTACTAGAATTAATTTGTTGTATTTTGGTATTTTTGTTTGTAAACAACGTATTCGTTCGGCTGCAGCCGCCCGTTTAACTAATGTTCCGCGGAGTAATTGAGGGATGTAACAACGGGCGCACTGACTACGCAACGTTTACGTGACCGTAAGAAAGTGGAGCCAAAACGGGCTCGGGAAACGATGCATGTGCGCCCTGTGTGGCCACATCGGGCTGCACTCACTCAGGCTTCGGAAACCCGCAGCAGATATGAAGTTAAGACAAATAAACACGAGTTGGCCAGAACAACCAAATCAGGGTTGGCCAACGTGCGCATTAAAAAAAAAAAAAAAAAAGAAAAAAAAAAAGAAAAAAAAAAAAAAACAAAAAAAAGCTTATAATTGGTGATTCGCATAACATTACCAATATTGCTAGTTTGAGAAATTTTTAGATTTCTTCTTGATTTCCAAGATCGTAGTTAGGTCAATGCGTTGTTGCACAGGAAACCCTCTAGTTACATAAGTGATTGGCGGAAAGCGGGCGGGGAAGTCGGAGGTATTCATTCCCAATACCGCCATAAGGTCAGGGAAACTTGTGTTACATGCACATTTGGCCTAACCAGTGGATATAATGGGCAATAGATATATCTAAACTTGATAGGCAAGCCCTGCTTCTTCTCCTCAACGATCATTTGGAAATCCTATCCACCGTGGACGTGTTTTCGCATCCAACTGAAGTGAAGTTCTTAAGCTAAGAGAGCCATGCAGAGACGAGTGGTAGAGTTTTGGTATGTTATAAAGAATATTTCGTTAGAATGTTTGCGGCTGTTTTGTAGTGATCTTGTGAAATGAGATTTGTGCGATTTCACTAATGCGTAAACTGTATTAAATATTATAGAAAATCTCCAACGGACGACAATTTTTTTGGTGTCCCGCTCAGGTAGAAAGACCGAGTATTCAAACAAGTTGTGTTGCGAGGGGGAAAATTCGAATCTTTAAATGCAAAAACAAAGAATTCGCTTTATCGCACTGAACTACCATGAACTCCTTTCAATATATAATGATATATATAAATATAATATATATATATATGTATTATATATATAGTATATATATATATAATATATATATATATATATATATATATATATAGTATATATATATATATATATATTACTTAAATATTTTTATATTAATTATTAAATATATATATATTATATAATATATATATATATATCTATATATATATATGATATATATATAATATATATCGTAATATTAGTTACTTTACGATATAATATATATATATATATAGATATATATGAATATATATATATATATATAGTAGTTGATATATAATATAGATAGTAGTATTGTATACCTATATATAACTCCACCCAAAAACACGTCTTCGCGAGTCGGATATTGACTCTATAGATGCCACAAGGTTTATCTGACTCTGATACCAAGCCCTACGTCTTCGGCTAAACTCATTTGGAAAATATTCGCCTATCACAACCCCAGGCGCTGGACGTCGTTTTCGCAACCCAAATTGGCTGACTTCTTTAAGAACAGGCAGCATGAGCAACAGGAGAGTGTCGAAATCTTTTGAATGTTATAACACTAGATTACATCTACTGTTTGAAGTGTTTTGGCCCTATGTGTTTCAGCTGATTTTTGTGGGGTTCTAGTTGAGATTTGTGAATTCATCATCAATCGCTCATCATCAATCTTATCATCATCATCATCATGATCATCATCATCATCATCAATCATCACACCCCGGACCACAACTTCCTGTGTCCGCTCACCCATAACGAGACTGGGGGGTATAGGTGTGGCGTGGAGCTGGTACGGAAACGCAGAAAGTAAGTCAGAAAAGTAATGACGCAAGCCGAAAGAAAGCCCAGCCTTACCGCCTGCGCCCCTTTATACCTCATTTAGCGGTTAGCGAGATCGTAACTGGAGGAAAAAATAACGGAGTTATCGATTCGTAAGCCCACATGAAAGAAAAAGTAACGAGTCCGTTACTCCGTTACTCAAAAAATTAATTCCGTTAGTAACGGAGTAACGGCTCGTGCCCACCTCTGATATATATATATATATATATATATATATACAATTAATATATATAATATATATATATATATACTATATATATATATATAATATAATATATATAATTATATATATTATATATTATAATTATATATATATATATTAATATATATATATATTATATAATTATATATTATAGTATAATATATATATATATATTATATACTATATATATATGTATATATATATGATTATATATATATTATATATACTATATATATATTATATTTATATTCTATATATATATAATATATACTATATATGATTATATATATATATATATTATTATATTATAGTATATATATATATATATATATATATATATATATATTATATATATATATATACTATATATATATATAATATATATATATATATATAATTATATATATATTATATTATAATATATATATATATATATATTATATATATATATATTATATATTCTATATATATAATATATATATTATATATATATATATATTATATATATATATATAATATATATATATATAATATATAAAATATACTATATTTATAATGATATATATATATATTATATATTATAAGTATATATATATATATATATATTATTATATATATATATATATATATATATATATATATATATTATATATATATATATATATTATATATATATATATATATACTATATATATATATAATATATATATATATATATATTATATCAGTATATATTATATAATATATATATATAACTATATATATATATATATATATGAATATATATATATATTATATAGTATATATCTATATATATATATATAATATATATATATATTATAATGTTGTAGATGCATGTATTGATGAGTCTAGTAGAACGGACTCATCCCTCGTGGCAGTTGGAAATAACTATACCATAATTCTCCATATCAAAAACAAACAAGACCACCTAAGACCGGCCTCCAACTTCCACGCATTGGGCGAGGGGTGGGTTCTTAATCTGAGGTTCATGGACTCTTAAGGGGGTTCATTGATGGGTTTCAGGTGGTCCGCGAAGCTTAGATAAAAATTAGCCATTAATATTCGATATCAGTAGCCTTTCCTTGGTCACAATCAAGCCAGGGAACAATGAATGTGGAATAACATTAACCTTTTTTTCATGGATAGTTCAAGCAGGAAATGTTAACGACGATTACTTATCCTTTGGTTTTACTCTCATCGTTGAACGAGATGGGACACAAAAGCCACAGTGTTTCCTGTGTAGCAAGGTTCTTGTCAATGCGAGCATGAAACCTGCAGATGCTTCAGACAATGTTGATATTTTTCGTGAGAAGAAGGCTCGATTTGAGAATGTTGGAACTTTACCAAGATTTCGATTTGCCCACACACAAAAGTCTTGCTTAGAATCATCTTACAAGGTTGCTTATCGCATTGACAAGCAAAAAAAAGAAGCCACACGCAATTGGAGAGACCTTTATAAAACCATGTGTCTTGGAAATGGTTGAGTTGGTTTGTGGCTTAGAGCAGAGAAAGAAAACTGAAGCAGTGCCCTTGTCAAATGATGTTATTCATTCCAGAATTGTTGACATGTCTTTTAATATTCTGAATCAAGTAATGGAAGAATTGGCAGCTACACCATTTCCATTCAGCATACAACAGGATGAAACTACTGAAGTCTCTCAGTCCAGCTAGTTATTGGTTTTCGTTCGCTATGTGCATGCTAATACCATCAGAGAAGAATTTCTGTTTTGCGAACCCCTTTTGGAAACTACAAAGGCCATCGACATTTATGAAATTGTGGATAGATTCTTTGTCGATCAAAATTTTGACTGGAAGAAAAATATTGGTACTTTGTGCACAAGCGGAGCACCTGCTATGCTTGGCAACACATCTTGATTTGCTACTTTGGTGAAGAAAGAAGCTCCTCAGGTTATCGTTACCCATTAATTCCTTCATCGGCGTGTACTGGCATCGAAAACTCTGCCAGCAGTTCTGAAGGAAGTCTTGTCTACTAGCATGAAGATTGTCAGTTTTGCTAGAGCAAGGGCTCTGAACCATTGCATTTTCAAGAGGTTTTGTCAAAAAACGGGAGCAGAGTATGAAGTTCTTCTGTACCACACAGAGGTTTGCTGGCTTTCCAGAGGACAAATCCTGAAGCGAATGGTTGAACTGAGAGCAGAAGTTTCACTTTTTTTAGAGAAAAAGAAAGCCCCCTCTCAGAACAGTTTGCCAGTGAGGGATTCATTTATGGATTTTGGCCTACTTGGCGTATATCTTTGGTCAAATGAATGAGATAAATCTTTCTATTCAAGGCCATGAAGTAACCATTATGGATGCTGCTGAAAGAATGAAAGCTTCTGCAGCTGTGGAAGAGGAGGTTTGAGGCAGACGACTACGCAAACTTTCCAATGTTAGAAGAAGGGCTTCAGCAGAATGGAAGTAAAAGCAACAAACGCCCTGTCATTTTCTCTGCAGGCAGAATTCTGGAGACAATTGGATACTCTGCAGAATTCTTTCAAAAGTTCCTTGGCTCAGATCGCCGTAAAGTTGAAATTTGGATTCGTAATCCTTTCATAGCCGACATAGACTGTATCAGTGATGAAGACCTTGTCAAAGATGACCTCATTGACCTGAGGCCAAAGGAAATGTTGCGAAATGAATTCAATTCGAAGAGTCTTGGAAACTTCTGGTGTGCATTGGCACAAGCCTACCCTCGTTTGGTAAAGGGAGTTATGAGTACTCTGGTCCCATTTGCTACCACAGACCTTTATGAATCAGGGTTTTCAGAACTTGTTTCTATCAAAACGAAAATTCGGAATAGATTGAATGTCAAAGATGACATGAGTATCACCTTGTCAAATACCACTCCATAGTTCCATATTCTTATTCAAGGCAAACAAGAACAACCTTCTCATTGAAATAAAGTAGATAACGAGAATAGTAGTAGGTAGTAGTTAGTAGTAGTAGTAGTAGTAGTAGTAGTAGTAGTAGTAGTAGTAGTAGTAGTAGTAGTAGTAGTAGTAGTAGTAGTAGTAGTAGTAGTAGTATATAATGATTCTAACTAGTGGCCATTACTTTTTGCATAAACGGGAGTTCTTCTTTCATCCTTTAGTTTAAAATTCAAAAACACTTTTCTGCATGTCATATATGTATGAGACAATCAAATATCAATAAATAAAATACATTATACACATTGCATGCAAAGTTGTGTTTATGTGAATATTTCTGGGGAAGGGGGTCCATAGCTTTCATCAGATTCTTAAAGGGGTCCGTGACTCAAAAAAGGTTAAGAACCACTGCTCTAGAATCCAAGAAATGAACTACTATTACTCAATTAAAGAACAGCTTTCACTCTCTCTCTCTCTCTCTCTCTCTCTCTCTCTCTCTCTCTATATATATATATATATATATATATATATATATATATATATATATATATATATATATATATATATATATATATATATATATATATATATATATATATATATATATAAATGCTATATCAATCAAAATTTATATCCCAATTAAAGTTATACTTAGTATATTTAATACATGTAATAATATATATTTCATATATCTCATAATATATTTAGATTTCTATGTAATAATAATTAGATCTATATATCTTTCTTATGAATTACAATTTATATCACAATTATAGGTATAATCATAATATGTAATATATATATAATAAGAATAATATAATAATAATAATAATAATAATAATAGATAAATATATATATAACTAAGAATAATTTGTATATATAATTATATTTATATATTTGAAAATAATTAATAATATAATATATATATATATATATATATATAGTAACATATATATATATATAATAATATACATATATATATATATATATATATATATATATATATATATATATATATATATATATATATATATATATATATATATATATATATATTTTTTTATATATATATATATATATATGTTCCTCAGTTTCTCTCTCTTCATTCCTCTCCCAATTTTTTTTCCTTTTATATCTCTATCTATCCCTCTTTTTGTTCATTTCATCATCTCCCTCTCTTTTTCTAACTCCTTTCTGTCTTTTTTTCTATCCCACTTGCCTTCTCGCTCTCTATCTCTCTCTTGTTTTTCTCTTTTTATTTCTTTAGCTAGTTTACCTCTCTCTCTCTCTCTCTCTCTCTCTCTCTCTCTCTCTCTCTCTCTCTCTCTCTCTCTCTCTCTCTCTCTCTCTCTCTCTCTCTCTCTCTCTCTCTCTCTCCCTCTTATTAAAACGCAATTACCATTGCAAATGAAAGTTTGAAACAAATTTCAAAATTAGACCTAAGTAAAACACGGCCTATAAACAGAGAGAATTTCTCCTCCTCCTTTATCAAGGTCTCTCTCTTAAGACCATCGTATAAGGATGAAGCGACGACCAAAATAATTAAAGACCGATTGAGATAAACTTCGTCTCATCTGACTCGTCTCAAACTGATCATTAGAGATAAACTTCATATCGTCTCAAACTCATCATTGAATTACTTTCTCGTTTTAAAATTTCATTTAAGATATAATTTATCGATAATCTTATTAGAATAAGATCGTTATCGCCATTATTATTATATGTAAAAATAAATTATTTTAAATAATAGTGGTTACGCAAATAGTAATGTTGTAATAGCAATTATAATAACAGTAATGATAGAAGAAGAAGTATTGTTAACTATTATTGACGTCTTTATTAGTGCCTCCCTTATCGTTAATAATAATAATAATAATAATAATAATAATAATAATAATAATAATAATAATAATAATAATAATAATAATATATAACGGTAATGCTTACAAAAGAATCCTGATTCAAAACTCACTAGCTTTTGTATCTATTATTATCAAAATAATAATAATAATAATAATAATAATAATAATAATAATAATAATAATAATAATAATAATAATAATAATAATAATAATAATAATAATAATAATGATAATGATAATGATAATGATAATGATTATTATTATTATTATTATTATTATTATTATTATTATTATTATTATTATTATTATTATTATTATAAAAATAGCAATATTCGTAATAACAATAGTATGAAAAAGTATAAGCTAGAAATGTATTAAATGTTTGGTGTCATCTGGAGTTGGGGATGAACATCTTTGACAGAGGGGGGGGGGTGCTTTATTTAGTCTGAACTTGTGTTCCTGAAAAGAGGGGTGGTGACAAGAAGGAAGACGGGACAATGTAGTATGAATTTTGTTGTCTAAGGATGGTTCTGTAAGGGGAGATTTCGGGCGAGTGTCTTTGGAGTAGGGTGGGCCGACGCACGAGATTCGGTGCGAGATGTGGTGCGGTGCGGTGCGGTGCGGTGCGGTGTGTGATGCGCACATTTTAGTACGATGCGGTTTGGTGCTGTGTGGTGCGGTGCGTGGTCAGCATTGAAACATAGAGGTGCTGTGCGGTACGTGGTGCGCTTACCTTGGTGCGGTGCGGTGTGCAAAATTCCGGTGCTCGGCCAACCCTAGTTTGGAGTATGGTATTGCTTGTTTAAGAGGAGATTACTCTTTGGGTTATCGATGCTTAGATGTTTTCGACGATGGGGTATTTGAGGGTGGGGAGGTCTGGTGTTGTAGATGTTTAAATATATATATATATATATATATATATATATATATATATATATATATATATATATATATATATATATATATATATATATATATATATATATATATATATATATATATATGAAAAGGTTTTTAATGAGTTATGTAATGCAGAATTAAATTATACATGGTACAAAACTCAAAAAAAGTGTTATGAATTGAAATCTTTTAAAACCATCTCTTCATTTTTTGCACCATATATATATATATATATATATATATATATATATATATATATATATATATATATATATATATAAATATATATATATATATATATATATATATATATATATATAATAATACGGAAGTGTGTGTGTGTGATGACCTTTAGGAAGGGTGCAGCAACCCTTGATCATGCATCTAAGGCGAGTTTCCTTTGAGACAACAGAGGCAACATGTATGTATCTTTCTGATGTCAGAAAGCAAGTTTCCTATTGAGCGGCAACAACGTTGTTGCTTTATGTAGCATGCTACAAGGTAGCATTTTGTTTGAATAACACAAAGGCCTATATGTTTTGTTGAATATATATATATATATATATATATATATATATATATATAAAGAAAAAAAAAAAAATATATGTATATATATATATATATATATATATATATATATATATATATATATATATATATATCTTATATATATATATATATATATATATATGTATATATATATATATATATATATTTATATATATATATATATATATATATTATGTATATATATATATATATATATATATATATATATATATATATATATATATATATATATATATATACCACTAAACAAAGAACAATTGCGGGAAGGTAAAGAAAACTTTCCTCCTCTGGGATCGACCCACCGCATGTTGAGACTGTGAACGACATACTTGACGCTCTACCACTGAGCCATCCTTTAACCAAAAAAAGTTAGATTAAGGAACAGCTTTAAGCGAACGAGCTCCCATCAAGGCGTATCACCAGGTTTTCACCCTGTCCTTCCCTCGTTCGTAAGATTTTACACTATAATATTGCTACACCGCAATTTAATATTTTACCGCTAAACAAAGAACAATTGCGGGAAGGTAAAGAAACTTGCCTCCTCTGGGATCGAACCACCGCATGTTGCTACTGAGGAGGAGGCACGTTTTCTTTACCTTCCCGCAATTGTTCTTTGTTTAGCGGTAAAATATTAAATTGCGGTAATAATATTATAGTATATATATATATATATATATATATATATGTAATATATATATATATATATAATATATATATATATATATATATATATATAGATATATATATATATACTATATATATATATATATATATATATATAAGAAAAAATATATATATATATATATATATATATATATATATATATATATATATATATATATATATATATATATATATATATATATATATATATATCTTATTGTCTTAGAAACGAATTTTCTCCCATAATGATGACAAACTTTCAGCACACTAACAAAACGGTTTAATCGGTCACATGCTTCAAGTTTAGCTTAAAACTTGTTGGCAAGTGCTGAATTCAATTCTGCAACAGGCCACACGCTGTTGTCATGTGCGACAGTATTGTAAACTACGTGTTGCTGAAATGTTGCCTCGTGAAAATCCGCCTTAAAAGACTGGTTAACAGTTGCAGGATGTCCAGCAAAGTACAGCTCATGAAAGGAGCGTGAATTGCAATCGATATTTGCTTCATCAAGCGAAATTTAATCAATCTGGCATTCTTCAGAACGGCATGATACATTTATCCAAGAGTTGTTATATATATATATATATATATATATATATATATATATATATATATATATATATATATATATATATATATATATATATATATATATATATATATATATACATATATAGTAGAGAAAGAAGCCAATTCTGTAGTGGCTAGAGTATTGGGAGTTATCTCTTCTTCTTTTCCCTCCACTGGCAGGTCTAGTTAGTATAGTAGAGGGCTTGTAATCCCTAATGCTTATTCCTCCACTGCACAGGTAGTAGTTGATGGTTGTTCTTTGATAGCTTCTCGTATTAGCTTCGTTTATACGCTGAGGGACCTAAGTATCTACAAGTACTCGGGATTCGATCTTTCACTGTTAAAGCCATAGCTGCGGAGCCGAAGTCGGAGCGGGTGCCGGAGCCGGAGCCGGAGCCGGAGCCGGAGCCGGAGTCGGAACCGGAGGCGAAATTTTCTGAGGGGCTGGAGCAGGGGCCGGAGCCGAAATCTTTAGGGTACCTGGAGCCGGAGCCAGAGTCGGAGCCGAAATTTTCGAGGGACTTGGAGCCGGAGCCGGAGCCGGAGTCGGAGCCGCATAAAAAGACGCTGCTCCGGCTCCGGCACGTACAAGATTAAGTAATTATTTATTTGATTACTACAGGTTATATATATATATATATATATATATATATATATTATATATCTTAATTGAGAAGTATATATATTTATTTATATATATATATCACTCTACGTCTAGCCCTAACCAACTATATATATATATATGTATATATATATATATATATATATAACTAAATCTTCTTTCTTATATATATATATATATATATATATATATATATATATATATATAATCTATATATATATAATATATATATATATATATATTATATATCTTAATATATTGAAGATCACCTCAATCTTTAGATAGTTCTATAGTTTGGGACATTGAGTTAAAAGAGTTTTTTCTGATTAAGCGGATATATATATATATATATATATATATATATATATATATATATATATATATATATATATATATATATATATATATATATATATATATATATATATATATATATATATATATATATATATATATATACTTTTTTTTTTTACATATATATATATATATATATATATATATATATATATATATATATATAATAATACCCATTGATGAATAAATAAATATATAATATATATATATATATATATATATATATATATATATATATAATATATATATATATATATATATAATATATATATATATATATATATATATATATATATATATATATATATATATTCTCTTTTTTCAGAAATATGCTTATGTTTATTTATTGTTCAAAACTAAAAAAGGTTTTATACTTCTATAGGTAACTTTAATTATTTAAGTTTATTATCCTTAGAAAAATCATGTCAACCAAAACAAAATCAAAAACACTTCATGTACTTGAATATTTCATTCTCTCTGAAGATAAAAGTACTTACATTTGTCAATTATGAAATAGTTAACACAGGTAATGGGAAACAGTCAGTTCGATCATGATTTGAAGAGCTTACCAAACCACCAGTTACTCATGGGGGCCACAATACATCTACTGGATCCTTTAAATTAATGCGACATTTAAAACGCTCTCATACAGACATTGCTGCAATTGTTAAGAAAGGTGAAGAAAAAGCTGTTCAGGATGAACCTTTATTTTTGAAAACTCAGACTAAAGTGGATACTTCTTTCAATTGTTAAAAACTTGTTCTGTCTATGTCAAATGAAAAATTCAAACTATAATTGATTATAATGGTTGTTAAAGATAGTGACCTATTATTTTTTGCAAGAGCAGGATTTAAAGTACTATGTGGAGACATGACTTCGAAACTGGAAGTTCCTTTAGACAGGGAAAATATATGAAAAACAGTTCTAGAAGTGGTTAAGCAAGAAAATAAACTTAAAAATTGCTTAAAGGTACGCTTCTTGCATTTAAAAATGGATGCTTGCACAAGGGCAAAGCTAAATTATTTTGCTATTAATATTAGATAGTGGGCTAGATAAAAACAATATTAATAATACGTTAGCAGTAAGAGGAAATACCAAATCGCAACATTTCAGCTAATATATCCGAGAACTTGTTATTGATGTCTCAAAAGAATTCGAAATAATAAGAGGCAAGTATCTAGCTTAGTTACGGATAGCGCATCAAACATGATCAGTACGATTGAAAAATTAAATAAGGACAATGAGAATGAGGAACAGGAAGCTGGTAAATGTGATGCTGATTTTATTGCATGTCAAAACGAAGAAATAATAGTTGTTTCCAGAATGAACTTGATAAAACTAAGATAAGACTATGTTCCGATGACATTAACATTTCACACATGAGGTGTGGAGTTCATACTTTATGTTATCAGTGCGTGATTGTCTCCGCAATACTCAAACAGTAAATCTTATAAGCAAGGCGGAAACAAACAGCAAAAGTAACGCGAATCCCAATAAATGGAAGTTCTAAAGCGTCAAGCTGGAAAAGTTTCAATCTTAGATCAGAGACAAATGGGGAAGTACATGTCTTGTGCTCTAAAGGCTTCAACTAAAAGACCATATTAGTATGATGCTTGCCGGTAATCTGAACTTTCTCTCTCCGATAGTTAGTGGGAACAAATCGAAACACTCAAAGAATCATTAAAACACCCATACTTTGCAACAAAAATATTCAATCAGAAGTCTTGACTGCAGATTTTTTTATAGAGAATGGATTTTATCAAATGACATAAATTCAATAGAAAGAAGGGAAAGAATGTTAACTGAAAACAAAATATTTTTGTCGGCCATCTTTGTTGATCCACAGTTCAGTGTCTTCCTCAGAACTGAAGCTAGGAATGTTCTTTGTGAACTAGGACTTAAGATGAATAATACTATCAATCTGGGTCGGAGTCAGATAGTTCAGCAGTTTCAAGAACCTTCCTTGTGGTATCTTGTCAGATGAAGAGGTAAAAATTTGACCAATTGGAGCATGCAGAAAAGCGACTGAAAAAAGACAATCTACCAGTAAAAGACCTTTAACCTAAAAATCCTCTAGAAAATTACAATTTAGAATTCCACAAGGCATTAGATGAAATAATAAATATCAACCGGAAATCAAAATTAACAGTTAATTAAAGAGGATTTCCCTACTATCCTAAAATTTTTCAAGATGCGGCTTACACAATTACAGCTTTCCCTCCTAGTCAAGTGAATATTGAGAGCTTATTTTCTGCTTTAAAAAGTAATAAAATTGGATCTTAGGACATCGCTAAAGGAGGATTTTATTGAAGAAGTTTTATTTTTAAGAAAATTGTTTTGGATAAATTTATATTACATATGCTCAGGCAGTTCAAAAAAGAAATTATTTTAAAATTTAGGAAGAAAGTGAATTATAATATTTTTTTTTTAAAGAAAAAATGTTTTTAATAAAATTATATTACATACGTTCAGGCAGCTCATAGCTCAAAGAGGAAATATTTTAAACTTTAAGGTGAAACTGAAATATAATTTTTCCGTTTTTAAAAAAAAAAAAAAAAACTTTTTAGTAAAATTATTATACGTAAATGTACAGGCAGTTCATCGTTCAAAGAGGAATTGTATTAAAATTTAGGAAGAAAGTGAATTATTCTTTTTCTGTATTTCCTAAAATTCTTATTTACTATAAAATATTTTTTAAGTTTTTAATTCTGTTAATAAAGATGTCATTAACAAACATTCAATTTCATCATACCATAAAAATTTTGTAACAGAGAATTAATGATTTCATATTTGTAAATGGAAAAGGAATTATAACTAGAGGTCGGAGCCGGGTAATTTTAAAATGCTGGAGCCTGAGCCAGAGCCGGGTAATTTTAAAATGATTGAGCTGGAGCCGGAGCCGGAGCCGGAAAAAAATTTGACGGCTCCGCAGCCCTGGTTGAAGCCGCCTTCTTCACAAGCAAGAAGCTATATGGTTACTCTTTGATTGGTACTTCGAGGCTAATGAACCATCAACACAAGTAGTTATAACCCTTTTGTAGTTATATCTTTAATAGTAAGGTGTTAAAATAGCTTTAATTTTTCGTTATTATATTAAATTTGCATTCAGAATATATTTAACAAGTTCGATGCCTTCCTATCAAGTAGATTAATTTCTAGTACATATTAATTTTTCTCGATGACCTACAACCTAGTTAAGTTTTCATCTGGTAGAGAGAGAGAGAGAGAGAGAGAGAGAGAGAGAGAGAGAGAGAGAGAGAGAGAGAGAGAGTAGGAAAAGCTAGAAATCATTTTTAAGATACAGCAAAACAACGCTATGTATGATATAAACAATAATTTTATAAACAAAACATTATAAACAATCATATAGCAATAAAATAATTTTATACTAAAATATATTAAAAGTATAAATCATATAATCATACAAATTTATGATTAAAAAGATTGTAAAATATAAATATTCCTTAGACACAAGTTGGGTTGATATTTTGTTTTCTATGATTTACCATTTTTTATGTTTTACGCTCAACTAGCATATTTGAGCAATTTAAAAACGTTTTTAAAAAATACTTTTAAAATTCATTATTTTATATCTTATAAAATATTTAAAAACAA
>JABUQX010057058.1:42500-52500 GCA_015478945.1 Trachelipus rathkii | reverse complement strand
ATTGATTTTTATATTTAATAATAATTATATTAATTTTTATAATATATATATATTTCTTTATATATATATATATATATATATATATATATATATATATATCGTTATATAAACCTTTCTATATATTGTTATATTCACAAGTATCTTGAATAAATAAAATATATATATATATATATATATATATATATATAATATATATATATATATATCTTTATATATATATATATAATAATAATAATATATATATATATATTAAAACATCCGCAACCGCATCCGCGGATGCGAAAAAAATGACATCTGCAGCATCACTAATATATATATATATATATATATATATATATATATATATATATATATATATATATATATATATATATATATATATATATATATATATAACAACAACATATATATATATATATAAACTCTATAAATATATATATATATATATATATATATATATATATATATATATATATATATATATATATATATATATATATATATATATATATATATATATGGATATTTATAAGTGGTTGACTCCGTTAATATTAGGTTAGGTTAATTTAGGTTAAGTTTGGTTAGGTTAGGTTTGGTTAGGTTAAGTTAGGTTAGGTTAGGTTACGTTAGGTTAGTTTACCCAAAAATTTAATGTATTTACCCTAAAATTATTAAAATAACGATACATTAATTATTGATTTTCGCACCTGGAGTCAACCACTTATAAATAGCCTATATATATATATAACTTAATATATATATATATATATATATATATATATATATATATATATATAATATTATAATATATATATATATATATATATCATCGGTTATATATATTCGTCTTATATTTGTTCACTTCCCACCTCATTTCACCTAGGGAGCATATTAAATTCATTCGTTAGCCCCCTCCCTCCATTTCATTGACACTCCCTGACGTTACTTTCTTTGACCTTGAAAAAAAAGTGAATTATTGTAGTAGAGTATTCAAAACCAATATTCTCAAGAATTACGAAAAGTAATTATCATACTGGAGTGCAAAAGTCTGCAGCCGTCTTGGAAACGATAATAAAGGAATTCGTGAATGTTAAAATGACTCCTAAGAGTGAAGTCGTATTACTTCCCCCAGACTTGTGTAGATGGTATCATTAAACTCTCTATCTTTGGTCGGAAAAAAACAGATAATCTGCGAAGTTACTGGATTAAGCTTTGTGCATCTTCATGTCAACAAAAAGATGATAGCATTAAGAAATCGATATTGCAGTTGGAAAAAGGGCCAAAACGCCGGTTTTGAGACTTAACATTGTTTATACTTATTCATGAACGAACAGGTGAAAATGTGACGGAAATTGGATTTATGCTACTCGAGAAACAGTAATCGGTGTCATTTGTATACCCAAGTGTGCAGTAACGATAGAAACAAGTGGACAAGTAAGATTCAGTGATTGGGAAAAGGGATTTTGGATCATGGAACCTATAAGCAACATTTTGCTCAGAAGTCATCTACTCAAATCGACACTGATCTGGTTAAGTCCAATATTGAAAACAAGCTCTTCTGAGATATTAGGTAGCCATAAACAATTTTATTTTGTATATCCATGGTCTTGCATTTTATAGCAAGAAGGAACTGATTGCTCCTCAAACAATGAAAACTACCATGGAATACTTGAACTTATACGTTAACTAGGGGTGTGGAACCACGTCTTGTCTATCTCCAGCTATCTGTTAAGTATTAAATGAGCTTTTGGATCAAAGAGTATTTCTTTGATTGTTGATGAATTATATCGTCAAAGTATTTTTCTATATCTGTAGATTCCACGCCAGATGTTGTGCATGTTAACCAGCTTACAGAGATTGTTCGCTACGTCCTACATACTGACTATTGAACGATTTATAAAGTTTCTACTAACGTTTTCCCAAAATGGATCTGAAATCGCCCAAGTATTCTTCATTTCTTGGAAGAAAATCGGATAAAAATAATCAAGATCATCATGATCAGAGATTTCAAATATGAGCAGGAAGTACAACGATATTAAGGCTGTCATACGTGAGAAGTGTAATGTTGCTCAATATTTGCCGTGTACAGCGTATTCGTTAAATTAGTTAAAAAAAAAGGTGTGGCAAGAAGGTTGTCTGCTGCAGCAGAATTTGTTCATCTTCTACGCAAAGCCCTTATCTAACTATCGTTTGGTAGGTATGTCGAAAAAACTTGGAAAATTTACCTGTTAACAAAACCCTGTTTGATACAAGATGTCCAACCCTACATAATGCATTAACGGCTGTAAACAAAGTATATAATGAAAATACTTCAGCACCTGAAGAATTGGCAGATTATGAAACAAGTCACTAGAAAACAGACATCAAACAGGACTTCTAAAAAAAATCAACAATTGGAATTCCAATTGCAACCACAGATGAGAACTCGTCAGTTTGACGAGGTAAGACCACCAGACGAGACATTATTTTTAGCCATAAAATCTTTAAGACTGAAGAATTTTTGGTAATAACTCGTTCAGGCGCATACAAGGACATCCATAACATTTTTTCCTCCACATAATTTTGAACTCAACAGTGAGGACATCTGAAGGACAGCAAATAAATTAATAGAGGAATATTCAAAAGATTTTGAAAACTTTTTTCATTTTGAATTAAATTCAATTTTCAGACATCTTCAAGACTCTCATTGAAAGGAGCAGAATTTAGCACCAACGCGCAACACAAAGCACAAACTTAAAATACTATTATATTGGTTCAAATGCTCGTAAATATTTTCTAAATGTCTGTTTAACACTTCTCATTTATCTCTATATGATCTCTACATATGACAAATTGAAAAGAATGAATAATGAAATCAGAAATCGCCTAGGACAACGGGAACTCATTCTGCTCTCTCTCTCTCTCTCTCTCTCTCTCTCTCTCTCTCTCTCTCTCTCTCTCTCTCTTTCTCTCTCTCTCTCTCTCTCTCTACTCTCTCTCTCTCTCTCTCTCTCTCTCTCTCTCTTATGAGAATTGAAAACTAAGTTGTAAAGTTTCACTAACTTCATTGATGATTTTCCAATAAGGAAAGTTCGTACACCTACGATGATGTAATAATAAGTGTGTGTGTGTGTATGTAAGTGTATGTGTGTGTGCGTCTGTGTGTCATTGTGTGTGTGCGCGTAGACAATGACTGCCAAGTGGGGTATTCCATATGAAAACACACCAACAATGTGGGGTACTTTTCCGCTACCCCACTTGGCTGACCTTCTTCATGGAATATAAATGGTTAGATATGTACGTTACCCAAAAAAATTTTAAACTTATTTTTGTCGGTAGGACTATAAACAAGTATTTACTTGTCGCACGCGTATTTTCTCCGAGAGACACAAAAGTACGATCCGTGCACAACTCAAGCTCAAGTTCAAGCTCCACCAACTCAAGCGCAATCGGGCGGACACCCTCGGGTGGGTGGCTTATAAGCCAATCAGCACGCTTTATTCAAGACTCTCACTCCGAGCAAATTATATAACTTCAAATTATATGACTCAAAATAGGATTCTATGGGTTCATAAACATATACAATAACACCAATATTATATTATTAAGAAAATATATGCTAACTCGGCACCGCATCAGCACCGACTCCGGATCCAGCACCGGCTCATTGCTCCAGCATATGAAACTTCTCACTCTCTTCTCTTCTTATTCCTCCTTCATCCTTCCTAAAGCTTTTTCTGCTAAGCACTTCGTGCGTTTGTTCTTTTTTTTCTCTCCTGGTACCCTCTACTGGGGGTGCTCAAAAACCCCGGAGGGGTCTGAAACTCTCAAAATCGGGTACTACTGGTTTGTAAACATATAGATTTAGATTGAAACCTCACAAGCCTTTTCATATGTTTGTTTCAAGATCAGATTCTTGCTCCGGCTCCGGCTCTGATACTTGCTCCGGTTCTGATTTCGACTCCTTCTCAGAATCAGACTCTCTCCGAATGAATTCTTTATCATAACTCTGTTGCGGGCTCTATTATATCAATTTTATATTTAATTTTGTGCTGCAATTAAGGAAATTCCATCTATAGGATATATGTATATATATATATATATATATATATATATATATATATATATATATACTATATATATATATATATATATATACTATATATATATATATATATATATAACATAACTCTTCTATATATATATATATATATATATAACTATACATATATATCTATATATATATATACTCCTGCTGCTCCACGGTACATATCATTTCAGATTATTTTTGGAAGATCTTAATTTTATAAATGGACAAGCACAGAGCTCTGAACATGATTTATTTCTTTAGGCTGACGTTTCGGGAGACACAATGCATCCCATTTTCAAAGCCATAGGAAATATAAAATTATACGTTTTACGAAATATTGTTTATAATATTAAAATAATTTTATTATAATAAATAAAATAAATAAGTGTATAAATTAAAACAAAATTCTATGTATACAGCTTACTGACAGTTTTAGAATGTATTTCGCGCCGTTTCATCGGGTCCCAAGGAAAAGTTTAGGATAAGACATACTCTTATCTGTGTTTGGAAATGATGGGTTAATAGATTTATAAAGAATGATTCTAAAAAGCGTAGATCGGTTTGGAGGTTGATTGGTTTGGAGGTTGACTTGTGTTAAAAAATACTAAACTGAACTAAAAGCAAGAGTGTTATTTTTCTCCAGTCCTCTCTGATAAGCCCGAGTGGGGTCGGATGGAGGTTATTTTATTAGCTTATGGAGACTCTCAAGTGTTCTAAGAAGTGCGAACAGAGATGGCGAAAGTACTTTCCAACATTAGATATTTGAGCAGCTGTCACATTTGTAGTTAATAACGACACTGGAACGTGCAACTAGAATAGAAACTGCTTTTTCTTTATGATTTAAAAAAAAATTTAATTGTGTTTTTAGATGTGAATATAAGGTTTACTTTAATTTGAGAAAAAATACTGTTTAAAGTTGAAGTGAGTTCATTTTTTAATTTTAAATAAAGCTACTTTGTCTATTATAAGGAAACCTAAGATATAAAATCTTTTCTCTACTGATTGTCGAGTGAGGTTTTAGGTTCGCAAACGGTGAGAAAAAATTTATTAATATAATATTGCATTAAATTAACTGGGTATGGGTTATTTTGAAAAATTTTAATGGAAATTAATCATACGATGTATTTGTGACGAAGATTTTGAAGAAAGGTGGTGGCTCTGAGTCTCTCTATTGTTTCATATGCTTTGTTAATTTTATATAAATAAATGGTATGTGGCTAAAAAAAATTAAGTCCTAATCCTGTAAATGTGTTTTTTCGATATATTGTTGTATTAAAAAAGCCTGTAGATGATTTTGTAATAAATAAATCTAAGAATTGTAAAGAATTGTTTAATTCCTCCTCCTCTTTCTTAAATTTTATATATGTGGAAGTTGGATATTTAGGAAATTTAAAAATAGAGCCATTGTTTTTATTTTTAAACAGAAGAAAGGTGTCATCCATATATCGTCTGTAAAGTGATGATTTTGTATTAATTGGGCAACTTGAAAACCAAATAGCTTCGTAATGGTTTAAATAGGCGATGGCTAAAACGGCGCTCAATGGTGATCCCATAGTTAGGGAATTAGTTTGCAAATATAATTAATTTACTATTGAAGATAAAAATAAGTATCTTTACAAGCAAGGTGAAGCAAATTTTAAATTCTTGTTTGGTTAAGTTTTGAAATGTATTATGTGTATTGAAAATCTTTTCTGTTATTATATTGATGGCTTCGTGTAAAGGAATTCTATATCAAATCTGCACATGTTATGGTGGTGTAAATTGTTAAAGGAATTTAATGTCGATTTAAAATCATAATTACGGATGGTATATTCATTTATTGTAAAAGGTGTTAATAAGGGGGCTAGAAATTTGGCTAAGTTATAATTATGGGTGTTGTAAGCACTGTTAATATTACGAATGAGAGAGATGGTTAGGTTTATGGATTTTGGGAAGACTGTATAGCATTCCTGGAAATGAGCCCCTGGAATAAATTTTATCATAGGAATATTTGTCAAGTTTGTTTTCGTTAAATAAAGAACGTAGGAAGTGGTAAACTTTATCTTCTATGTTTAAGGATAAGTTAAACGGGTTCAAGTTGCAAAGTTGGAATTTAGAAGTAACTGTCAGTAAAGTTTGAATGTATAATCTTGTCTGTTCATTATCCCAATTCCTTGCCCTTTATATGGCTTGCAAAACAATCAGCGATCTGTCCTGTTTTATTTTTTTTTAAGTATTAAAATCTGTTTTGTTTATTAAATAGGAAAAAACTTTTGAAAGTTTGAATTTACAATGATATTTGTGGGCAATGTTATTAATGTTTGTTGTCTATGTTAAGTTTCAAATTATCTTTATAAGGTTCGAAGACTTTCGTGCATGTATTAACTTCTCAAAAGATAAATAATAAGATTTAGAACCAATTTTAAAGTCAGGTAAACTAAAATTCAAGCCTAGGGATAAAATTCTCTTAACACTTTGTCGGAAAAATTAAATATGAAATTTTCTGGGCATTGAGGGGTTGATGTGAAATATATATTAACATTTTTTAGTTTTATTCGTGACGTACTTTGCAAGAATTATTAAACTTTGTCAAATGTACGGATGAAGTATTGGTTATATAGATAAAATCTATATAGCTCAGGGTTTGTATAGTTGTTAAGAATTTTTCATTATATTGGTTTTGAAGTTTAGTTAAATTTCTCTTTTTATATGATAATTCATTATTTAGAAGTTTATATTGAAAACTTTGTATAAATTTCTGTCATAAAGACGTTTAATAAATAATTTAAATTTAATGAATGTAGGAATGACTTGGTAATCTTACATGCATTAAGAAAATCGATGTCCAGCTTTAACTTGTAATTTTCTTCTTAAGTTTTTCAACTGTTCTAAGAGCTCTTAAGGTCACTTGGCCATATCTTCTTATAAGTATATCATTTCGAGATTTATTCTTTGGGAATTTTAATTTTAAAATAAATTAAAGCACCAGAGCTCTGAACATGGATTATTTCTTTAGGCTGACCTTTCTTCAAACTTCGCAACAATACATCAAGAATTTAATTTCTAAATAAAATTTTTCAACAATAACCTATACCCAATTAATTTAATACAATATTATATAATAAATTTCTTCTCACCATTTAGGAACCTAAACTCTGCGATAATAGTAGAGAAAAATATTTTATATCTTAAATTTTCCTTTTACAATCACATGAGCCATAAATTAAAGTAAATTCACATCTAATAACAATAAAAAATATTTTAAATCATAAAGAAAAGCGGCCGGATTTTCTACGATCCGATATCGTTTACAAATACAAATGTGACAGCCGCTCAACTGTCTATGTTGGAAGTAATCTCGCTAACTCTTTGTTCGTACTTGTGAACAGTTGGGAGTCTCTCCACGCACTAATAAAATAACCAATCCAACTCACTTAAATATTGGAGAGCACGGAGAAAAAATGCATCACTCTATACTTAGTTCACAGTTTAGTATTTTAACACAAACCAACCAACAAACCGATCTACGTTTTTTAGAATCATTCTTTATTAAATTTCTTAACCCGTCACTAAACACCAGGGTTGGGGATTTTTTAGATTTTTTGAGAAAAAAATCAAATTTTGATTTTTTGGATTTTTTTGGATTTTTTTGGATTTTTTTGAGATTCGTGAAGTCACGCGAAATATAATTTGTAGGCAAACTTTTTTTTAAGCTCGATATAGTATTATTTTTAACCCTAGGACCTAGCTCCGAGTTCAAAATCTTAAAATAGGCCCTATATACTATGGCAAAATGAAACAGCAACACTAAAGAGTGTTATTTGTAAAATATGATAAATATTACATTTACAGAAATAAAGAAACGTTGAAACATGATCTTTTTGTTGACATTTTAAGTGAAGAAATTTGGAACAGAATAGCCTTGCTATGATATTATTATTCTAATTTTTTATTTCTATTGAAGTTAAATCACTAAAATATAACAAAAAAAAAATTATAAATATATGTAAAAAATCAAAAAATCTAAAAAAACAAAAAATAAAAAAAAAAAAAAAATTAAACAAAAAATTATTTTTTTTGGTAGCAAAAAAAAATCAAGTGAAAAAATCAGTTGATTTATAGCAATTGATTTTTTCCATGCCATCACTGCTCAACACAGATACGAGTGACATCCAAACTTTTGTTATATAGTCATCCGTCACCATTTCGTGTCTAAACTTGGTAAGCTGTATACATAATATTTTGTTTTAATTCGTACAGTTATTGATTTTATTTTATATTAACATTGTTTCAATACTTAACAACATTCCGTATGTATAAATTTATATATTTCCTATATACCATTTTTACCTCCATAATTTTATTTATCGAAACGTCAACCTTAAGAAATAAACCATGTTCAGAGCTCTGGTGCTTTATTCATTATATATATATATATATATATATATATATATATATTATTTTTTTATATAATATATATATATATATATATATAATATATTATATATATTATATATATATATATATATATATATATATAATATATATATAATATATTATATATATATATATATATGATATATATATACTCTAGTATTTATATATTTGTATATATATATTATATATACTATATATTATATATATATATTATTTTTTTATTTTATTTTTTTAAAAAGTTTCACACCTCACGGGCATAGCCCTATTCAAGGAGGGGAACTTTTCTAGGTAATTTCTACCTAGGATCCGAACTAGGATTCGGAGCCCCGACCTGTGCCAATGCGACTCCGATATATATATATATATAATATATATATATATATATATATATATATTATATTATATATATATATATACTATATATATATATATAATATATATATATATATAATATATAATATATATATATATATATATAATAGTATGATATATATATATATTAATATAATAGTATATATATAGTAGTATATATATATATATATAATATTATATATATATATATATATATATATATATATATTATATAATATATATATAATATATATATTATATATATATAATATATATATATATATACTTTTTACTTTCTCGCCCCTGACCACCCCTTCATCGGAGAGGCCATACCGCGTCCAAATACCCCCTCAGCCGCAACCGACCTCCTCCAGAGATCTTCCAGTGTGTTGAAATGTTCCAGATTGCTCTGTGTTGAGAGTTAGATAGGCAGGAGAGTAAGAAAGTGGGATGTGTTTTCCGGGACTTGGTTACAGTTTGCGTCAGATATTTTGTAGTGGTTTCGTTGAGGTTGAATCTGTGTTTGCTGTATTGTAAGTTTGGGTGGTGGTCGCATCTTAATTTGTGTCAAGGGATAACTGGCTAAGTTCTGGCAGGGAGTTGAATCTGGTGTTATTTCTGGTGGATGCTTGTTTAAAATGTTGTTTGGTGGTTTGGTTTTAGGTAGTTTTCTGCTAGTTTAGTGTGAATTTGTTTGATGTATGAAGTGTAGTTTGGTGAATGTGGAATGTTGTTCAGAGTTTCTTTGTAATATAGAGTTGGTGAAGAAAGAGGTTTGAGTCTGTGGTGGGTAGGGTTGGAGAGGGCTATGTGGCTTGGATCTTAGGGTGTTTGGGTTTTGGCAAAGAATTGTGTGCAGGTGTATGTCTATAGGTAGAATTTTGGTTTCTTCATGTAGATGTTGTTGTGGTGTAATTAATGTGCGTCCTGTTATGATTCGTAGTGCTTTTGATTTGTGTTGTTTGGAGTTCCTTATGTTGTGTTTTTAGTCAGTAATGGGTGCTAAGTTGAAGAGGCATAGTTTAGAGTCGGACGAATGTATTGTTTGTATATAGTGGTGGATGTTTGTTTGTTGTTTGTGAAGTCTGTGCCGGTGATCGTTCTTAGTATGTTTAGTTTCTTGTTTGCTGATGAAATTATGTTGTCTGTGTGTTTTGTAAAGGT